>JAXIVJ010018293.1:0-23666 GCA_036785665.1 Chirona hameri | reverse complement strand
TCTCTCTCTTCTCTCTCTCTCTCTATCTCTCTTCTCTCTCTCTCTCTCTCTCTCTCTCTCTCTCTCTCTCTCTCTCTCTCCTCTCTCTCTCTCTCTCTCTCTCTCTCTTCTCTCTCTCCTCTCTCTCCTCTCTCTCTCTCTCTCTCTCTCTCTCTCTCTCTCTCTCTCTCTCTCTCTCTCTCTCTCTTCTCTCTCTCTCTCTCTCTCTCTCTCTCTCTCTCTCTCTCTCTCTCTCTCTCTCCCTCTCTCTCTCTCTCTCTCTCTCTCTCTCTCTCTCTCTCTCTCTCTCTCTCTCTCTCTCTCTCTCTCTCTCTCTCTCTCTCTCTCTCTCTCTCTCTCTCTCCCTCTCTCCCTCTCTCCCTCTCTCCCTCCCTCCCTCCCGTGTCAGCCCTCCCGTCCAGGTGCCGTTTGCCGGTGACTCCGTCCGACCCCGCCATTCAGAATCACTCTGTAAATTGCATTCCTTCCTATCTTATCTGGGCAGCGTTGCGCCAGCGTAAACGCCGCGCCGTAGGGGCGAGATTCCCGTGATCTGCTCACGGCGCGGCGACCCTATCGCCATCGGCGTGCCATCGCGGAGACGCAGTCGAGTAAACAAACGGTGTCTGCGCGGCGCCTCTAGAGCCTCCCCCCGCCGGCGCGCCTCCCGACGGTCAGATAGGCAGGTGAGCGGGAGTGTGGGGCGGGGGGAGGGGTCAGAGTCCATCCCGCCGGATGTTCGGGTCACCAGGTCACCACACAGCAGCGGATCGGTGGCTTGAGGGAGGATAGCGGTTGGATGGGATGGGATGGGATGGGATGGGATGGGATGGGGATGGGATGGGATGGATGGGATAGGATGGGATAGGATGGGATAGGATGGGATAGGATGGATAGGATGGATGGATGCAAACGGCACGGAGCGAGTCCATTGGCGGATTCAGAACGGACAAAATTGGTTTGAAAGGGATCAATTCCGGAAAGTCTGGTAAAATTCAAAATATCTCACCGGATTTTGTTCCCTTGTGCATTCTCATTGAAAACAAAACTCTCCTCAGTAAAAGCCACTCAGCCATTCTGTAAAATGAGGAAATGTGACAATTTCGGTAATTTTATATTCAGTTTGCTTTATGGGGAATGACCCTCTCCAACCCCCTGGGCCTCCCTTGAGAGTCAAGCACGTGTCACACACGGAAATGTGTGATAAGATGTCACACACGGAAATGTGTGATAAGATGTCACACCCGGAATGCACCGCAGAATGCAGCGATAGACGGACGGCTAGTCGGGGATTACAGGGAGCCAAACATCGGAATGCAAGTGCTGCTCGTGTCGAGAATGGAATGCATGTCATTTTATCAGCTGTCACATGCGATAATCAGCTCACAGCTGTCACGTGACAGGATGTCCGTCAATGACAGGAGGTGACAGGTGGACTACTGTCAGGCTATGCCCGTGTTTTGTGGAGTGATTTCATGAGACGAAATGGGAAAGTGATTCACGAGGCTGTCATTTATTGAGGAGGTATCCATAGTGAGCTATTTATGCGTAGATGTTTACAAATAGGACGATCGTGTCGAAATATAACTTTTTATTCACAACCTTTCACAGCATTTCTCAACATTCCAAAACGCAGCATTTCAAAACTTAATACGACACTTTTACGACATATCAGTTTTATGCACATAGTTTCAGGAGCATCCATCGGGCAGTTGCCAAGACATATGAATCTGAGAATCACGACTGCGTTCGGGTCTGGCCTCACCTGTGTAGATTTTCCTCCTGTACTCTGTTCCACGTATCTGCTATGGTCCTTTAAGATGTCTGAGCTATTAAGCACGAGATCTATTGAAGCTTACGAGAAAATCGAAAACATCTGAGCACAACAACCAACACTGCAAATGCTGCGTACGATATTTGTAAAGCAAAAGTTCATAGAAACTCGTGATTAATAACTCCGACTTCTTGAAATGACCGTAGTATAATGACCGTATAATGACCGTAATGACCGTAGTAGATACGTGGAACAGACTATAGTTGACGAAAAACTCTCTACAGCGCCAGACTGCGCATAACACTAGTCTTTGGGAGTTTTAACCCTATTTATTACCACATGCCGCGATATCCTTTCAACATTAGCACGTGCTTTTGGGAAAAGCTTGCGGCCCGCTGCGGCTAAGGTTAAAGGTATTTGGAAACGATTTTGACCTAGGTCATTTTGATTTTCCCAGACAATTATTGAACAGAATATTGAGAGCGGAAGTGCCAGAACAGAAGCACATACGACATTATGCCATAGTAAAGAACAATCTTTCACTTGACCATCATCCTCCATGCTTTATGACTTACTTTATACTTTACTTAGCTTCTTGTATTTGTTGTTGCGGAACGCCAGCGGCATGCGGTAAATAGCTTCCCACCCTTGTGCTTGGCAAATTATGCAATATTCACCTCGTTTTTTTTCCTCCGTACCTCGGGCATACCGGCCCCTCGGTCCTCCGCGTACAAAACCTCAATTAATATTGCATAGTTTCCCAGCACCGGGCGGTAATATATATTCCCCTTTGTCGGGCGACTTTTGGCGACTTTTGCTGGGTGGCACTCGGTGTTTCAGAGAAATTCGGGTCAGCGGTCAGTAGTGGTCAGGAGATGGAGAACTGTGGGATGTTTGAGGAGTGCGGTCAGCGGTCAGTAGTGGTCAGTAGCGGGTCAGTGGTCAGTAGTGGTCAGTAGCGGGTCAGCGGTCAGTAGTGGTCAGGAGCGGGTCAGCGGTCAGTAGTGGTCAGGAGATGGAGAATTGTGGGATGTTTGAGGAGTGAGGTGATATTTTGTCCGTGGTGTTTGACAGTCAGGGTTGTGCTCGACTCAGATTTTTTAGACTGACTCGACTCTGACTCATTTACGAAGGGACTCTGACTCAACTCTGACTCAAGCGGGGAAATTATTTTTTTTGAGTCGACTCAGCTTTGACTCATTTGCTTTTACCTGACTCAACTCTGACTCAAGCGAGGGGACAATTTGTTTGAGTCGACTCAACTTTGACTCATTTGCTTTTACCCCTGACTCAACTCTGACTCAAGCGAGGGGGACAATTTGTTTGAGTCGACTCAACTTTGACTCACTTGCTTTTACCCTGACTCAACTCTGACTCAAGCGGGATTTTGCTTTTGTTTAGTCGACTCAACTTTGACTCATGTGAAAATTGCTTGAGTCGACTCATTTTTAACCTCAAGTTCAACTAACTTAACGACTTGATTCAAAATGTATTTGACTTGCAAAAACTCATTAGAATATTATATCATATATGTAAACACTTTTATTTTTATTTACTCTGGATCAAGGCACATGAATGAATATTGCATTATCATCAATATCTACTGCATCCAGCTGCATTGTAAGCTATATTCAAATATATATGTTCCTAATAACAATAATAATAATAAGAAGAAGAAGAAGAATAATTATTATTATTATTATTATTTTCCACCAGCACAGGTTCGCATCTTTACTTTACCACTATTGTTAATTGCTATGGATTTAAATGGTCTTATATGAGAGGATGCAAACATGAAATAAAGTGAGGCTTATTTGAAGTTGGTTCTTGAGCTGGACTGAAAAGTAAAACAGATGCTAATTAAAATTGAGTTGCCAAACCAATCAACAAGCTCAATAGTCAATACTGATAGCAATCTAGCAGGTTGTAAAAACACTAACTGTGTGCTGTATTCATGAATACTGAATAGGTACTTACGGTACGAGTTAAAGTAATAATTCCTGGCCTTTTGTTACTTAAAAAATTTGCTCAGTCAGATAAGACACTAGACTGCAGACTGCAGAGTGCAGTAGGAACAGTGCATTTATAACACATCAGTCAATACACTAAGATACGATATTGATATCTTTCGCATTAGTATAATTCAATTAAACCAACCATCCACCAGCGTTTCACAAGGGTGTGCACACAGACATGTAACTCCCCACTGCCAACCCCAACCACAAAATGTGATATTTTGTAATTTGTCGCGTTCAACTTCAATACAATTCAACACATATTCAAACTGTTGTGACCAAGCAATGGAATGTTTTGATTGGCTGAAAGCCTGACAATGATAAACCATCTATTAGAAAAGGAAAGGTATATAGGGAGCTAGCGGTTCAGTCACTAGCAGTATGAAATGATGTTGAGCTAAACCTGGCTAATACATACCTATGAACTGGTTAGTGGTTCCATTGATATAAATAAATTTGTAGGATCGCTAAGATGCAGCTCAATGTAGACACTGTAACGCAGCGTTGTCATGCCACATGTCCGATCAGGATAGGATTGATTATAGCCAATGACGTCCAAATATGAGATGAATATGACTAGATCTAGACAAGCTGCGCTCACTTCAAAATCCTGACTGGCTGCGCCATTTAAGACTGGGATGTTTGCGGCATCTGATTTCTGGTAAAGCACCACTAAATGTCAGAGGATTTCACTACTGATTGTCTAAGTCTAGAATAGTGATCATCGCATGCCGTTAGGGCATTCCTAACACTGAAATTATTAACGTCACCTCGGACCTCATTGTATCCAAAAATAATATTGATGAAGCTTGCCGTTGCCAAGCTCATCAGACTTACCACTATACTATGACTAAGTACCGGAAAGATAATCGCTCAGAGGTCCAGGCGTTTTACCCCTTAAATGTCACACTTAAATGGCTCTGCCACGGGGGCGTCACATTCTTGAGCCAGGGGGATTATCCCTCAAATTTGCCCTGACAAACAACTATAAATCAGTGTTCAGTTGTTCTTATTATTTGTTACCTCCACCCGTGCAACAGTTTTTTTTTTGCTGACAGCTTCACCCCCCCCCCCCCCCCTGCATTTTTGTTCTCAAATTTTGACAAACCATTAAATCGCTTCAGGATGTTGTGACTTGTTGATAACTCACAACAAACGCTTCATAGTATCTTTCCTGACTAAAATAACTTCCACCACAGCTGTGCACAATGTTCTGCAGTGCAATGTCAATATCATCTGAATTCTGACATCCTCCTTTATAAGTGACAAAGATAATTAAAATTATTACTTTTTCAATTGGCACCGACCCTAGTCGCCACTTCAAAGAAAAGTATAATGAAGCTAGAACAGGTATGAGGCTTATAATAGGAGGTGATTTCAATCTTCCAGACATTGATTGGAACGATGTCTGTCACAAGCCTGGCGGTAGGAATCGAGAAGAAAAAATGATAGAGGTCTTAAACACGCTTGGATTAGAGCAAGTTGTGAAAACCCCTACCAGATGTACTGAAAACACCCAAACATATTATATATTCTTATAACTAAAGTGCCAGAACTGGTCAAAGGTGTAGACATGTGCGATGGTATCAGTGACCATCGAGCAGTTATTCTTACGGTTTGTTGTAAGCTAAAACGTCCAAAAGTTCAGCGAATGATAAAACTGTATAGAAAAGCCAACTTCGATGTTGTCAAACATTTTCTATATGAGGAGTATTTACAGTTTAGGACGGCATTTACTTATAGGTCTGTAAACGACAATTGGCTAAGTTTTAAGAAAAACGTTTTAGCAGCTCAAGAATCTGTGCCTGTAAAGTCTATTAAAGTTAATGGTGATCCACCATGGTATAATATACACATTAAGAGATTGGAACATAAACAGCGAGAGCTGCACATAAAAGCAAAGAAGGAGAATACTCCCCGCTCATGGACAATGTATAGAGAAGCTCGTTCAGTTGTAAAGCGGTCCTGCAGAGAAGTAGAACAGGAATATAAAAATAGACTCGGGAACTTAATAGAAAACAACAATACAGAATTTTGGAAGTATGCGAAGAGTAAAAGGAAAGCTATAAATGGCATTCGATAATTAGTTGACGAGCATAACACAATTATTAATGATCCTGTGAAAATAGCGAATGTTTTGAACGGATGTTATCATAACATATTTAGTGTGGAAGACAATACTGTCATTCCGAGATTCACTGATCGCACTTAAGAGATCACGCAGGTGACGGAATGCCTTCCTTGTCATTTAGTTATAACGGTATTGTTAAACTTATTTAAAAAGTTAAAGCTGAGAAGGCATCTGGACCAGATGGGATATCTGGGGCTATTTTGAAAAACTGTGCACCTGTTGTCGCATTGTTTCTCAAACAAATTTGTGAACAATCCTTAGAAAAGGGAGAATTGCCAGATGATTGAAGAAAGCGCTAGTGTGTCCTGTCTTTAAGGGTGGAGACTCCAAGGGAGCGTGCAACTACAGACCGATATCACTTACGTGCATATGTTGTAAGCTTATGGAAAGGATTATAGCTACCTCGATGAGCTCATACTTAGAAGAGGAGAAACTTATAGCTGAACAACAGCACGGCTTCAGACGAAATTTATCATGTGACACACAGTTAATTATGCTAATGAATGACGTAGGGTTAGCTTTAGATGAAAGGAAAAGTATTGATTTAGCATTTCTCGACTTCAGTAAAGCATTTGACAGGGTCCCACATAAACGTCTCATTCAGAAATTGGAGTCGTATGGCATAGATCGGAGCATGCTAAATGGATAGTCATTTATTTCAGATCGCACACAAAAGGTTGTCTTGAATAGCGTACAGTCTGAAAGTGTCTCAGTTGGTTCTGGGGTGCCACAGGGCAGTGTTTCAGGGCCTTTGTTTTTCCTTGTATACATTAATGATTATAGTAGATGAACTGCATTGTAATGTGCGCTTATTTGCTAATGATGTGGTTCTATATTCATATGTAAATGGCGCCAACCAAACAGATGAATTATTTCAGGCAAATTTAGAAAGCGTTCAAGAATGGTGTGAGAAATGGTTGATGACATTGAATGTTTCTAGTGTGCAATCATGCGAATGTCACAAATAAGGCAGTAACACTACCACAGTATGTTATAAATGAAAGTCTAATTAAAGTCGTAAATCAATACAAGTACCTTGGTGTATTAATATCAGACAATATGAAGTGGAATGCGCATATATCAAAAATGATAGGAAAAGGCAATCAGGTCCTAAGGTTTGCAAAGAGAGTCTTAGTAAATGTCCCAAAAGGTCAAGGAAACTGTTTATATATCCCTAGTTCGACCAATCCTGGAATATGCATGTTGTGTTTGGGATCCCAATGCCACGCATTTGAAACATGCTATTGAAATGGTCCAAAGAAGAGCAGCCAGGTTGGTCTTGGGTAGATATGATAGGCACGATAGTGTTACAGATATGATATCTGAGCTAGACTGGACGCATTTAGACGATAGGCGGAGGCACGCCAGACTTTGCCAACTATTCAAGTTTCAAACGGAGTCCAGTAAAGTAAATGTTGACAACATTATTGCCAGACCAAATTACTTAGGACGTAGAAATCACAAAGGAAGATCAGATTAGTACAGTCCCGACTTCTTTCATACCATAACTCATTTTTTCCTAAAACAATACGAGAATGGAATAGATTGGCCCGAAGCATTGTAGATTGTAATGCTATGGAACAGTTAAAAAATATGTTGGACTCACTATGAATCTTTAATCGTGAAAGACGGTACATGTGCAGTTCACACCTAATGAACCTACTTCGTTTTTGTGTTGACATATGGAGTATGTGCTGTTAATAGTGTTGTATATTGTGTTATATGTCTATATGTTACCACCACCACCAGGACCTTCATTGGTATTTGCGGTGTAATACATGAATCTGAATCAGAAAGTTAACACTTTGACATCACTCATGCATTTTGACTTACTTCAGAATGTTGTACTGTAACACTTGTTGGATTGTAACACTTCTTTGCGCCATTATACTTAATGTCATTCGATAAGGGAAAAAATGGTATTCGTTCAGTAATTCAACTCCCCAGTTTATATCCATTTATGCTGTTCTTGAGGTCCCTAATGGAAGAAGAGTAGTCAGCTGATGGTACAACAGACTTAAAAGTGGTTTGTCTTTGACAGTCAACATTATAATATGACGTCATTAATATTGTAGCACTCCTTCCTTGTCCCCTTGAATCTTGAATCTTGACACGTGTATATTAAACATGGTTATAACTTATAATACCCTTTACAACCGCCCTGAAACTCGCACATAAAATTAATAAAAAATGCGGATGGAATTTTCAAGTTAACTGGTCTAAACAGTCATTTGGAGAAATTGCATATGTGACACTCCCAGAGTAACTTGTGAGCTGCTAGTAAGCTAGTGCTAGCATGTGGACCAGTATCCTTACCAATCACAGTCCTCACTCTATTCATCAACACATTTGAGGATCTATACATCAGCGCGGAAGGAAATCCGTATGATTGATACGGCCTGAGCGTTGCTCGGATACACGCTAGTAACGCTAGTAGCGCTTTCGTTCTCCATGGCAACCAGGCGTCAGCCAATCAAAAGCCAGAAAGGGAATACGTTCTGGCTTTTCATTGGCTCACGCCTGGTTGCCATGGAGAACGAAAGCGCTACTAGCGCTACTAGCGTGCGTTCGAGCAGCGCTCCAGATTGATATTTGTTGCCAAGTCGTTGCTAGTGTGAGAAAGTATTCGCGCTCGAACCATTTAAAACTGAGTGGACTGACATGTGATAACTGTAGGATTTCAGAGATAACAAATATTTCGGCGTTAGAAAACAAAGTGAATTGTGATCTGTTGTTGAATTAACATTCTTACTAGAATTAAGTACCTTAACCTCAATACATTTGTGATGCAAACTTTTTATTTCAGACATAAATGGCGCGTATGGTACATGGTTCGTATGCACATTCCAGAATGTTATGTTGATATGGTTATTATTAGGCTATATATACTGCAGTTATAATTTCTATGTACATATTTAATATTGTATTGTTTCACTTATGATAGGAGCAGTCAGCAGAGCTTGTGATGACTTAAGTACTCTTTAAGTTTTTTTCAGACAGAAAATTGATTAATGTGGGTTTGAAAAGCTCTCTAGAACATTATTTGAACCCATTTATTATTTAGTTGCTCCCATTCTTTTTTATATCATATGTGACTTTGACTTGTAAGAGGATGAGTCGACTCAGCTTTGACTCAAGTAGCATCCAGGTGACTCAACTTTGACTCAAGCGACATCCATGCGACTTCGCTCTGACTCAACTCAAACCCCTATTTTGATTAAGCGACCCGACTCTGACTCAAGTTGAGCCCTTATTTTGTTTTAAGCGACTCAACTCTGACTCAAGGCGAGTTCCTATTTTTCTTAAGCGACTCGACTCTGACTCAAGTTAATTTGAGTCAGAGTTGAGTCAAATCTGACTCACCGACTCTGAGTCGAGCACAACCCTGGTCAGTAGTGGTCAGGAGATGGAGAACTGTGGGATGTTTGAGGAGTGAGGTGATATTTTGGCCGTGGTGTTTGACCAGTAGTGGTCAGGAGATGGAGAACTGTGGTATGTTTGAGGAGTGAGGTGATATTTTGGCCGTGGTGTTTGTCGCTAGCGACTCTGTGTTTTTTTGCGGAAGTCTGTTTCTCGAGCTGATTGCGATCACTTGGAGCTTGTCTTGGAGCTTGTCTTGGAGCTTGTCTTGGAGCTTGTCTCGGAGCTTGTCTTGGGGCTTGTCTTGGAGCTTGTCTTGGAGATTGTTTTGGAATTTGTCTTGTAACTTGCCTTGGAGATTGCCTTGGAACTTGTCTTGGAGTTTGTCTTGGAGCTTGTCTTGAATTTTGCGTTGGAGTTTGTCTTGGAGCTTGTCTTGAAGCTTGTCTTGGAGCTGGTCTTGGAGCTTGTCTTGGAGCTTGTCTTGGGGCTTGTCTTAGAGCTTGTCTTGGAGATTGTTTTGGAATTTGTATTGTAACTTACCTTGGAGATTGCCTTGCAACTTGTGCTTGTCTTGGAGTTTGTCTTGGAGTTTGTCTTGGAGTTTGTCTTGGAGTTTGTCTTGGAGTTTGTCTTGGAGTTTGTCTTGGAGTTTGTCTTGGAGTTTGTCTTGGAGTTTCTCTTGAAGTTTGTCTTGAAGTTTGCGTTGGAGTTTGTCTTGGTGCTTGTCTTGTAACATGCCCTGTGTGATACGTGTACGAGTTCCTATATTACAGAAATAGCCAGGAAGGCGCTTTATTTACACCACCATGCTTTTTCTCTGACACACGAGCGGACATCGAGCGGACATCGAGCCGACACACGAGCGGACATCGAGCCGACACACGAGCGGACATCGAGCGGACATCGAGCGGACATACGAGCGGACACACGAGCGGACATGGCGATTCCGAACTTGGTCGCCCATTTCCGTAATACAACTGGCGCCGTGCTGCCGTCCTCGACCCGATATTAGGGCACCACGAGCTTGCCAGCCGGACTCCGCCACGAGCTTGCCTAGCACCACGAGCTTGCCAGCCGGAAGGCGCTTTATTTACACCACCATGCTTTTTCTCTGACACACGAGCGGACATCGAGCGGACATCGAGCCGACACACGAGCGGACATCGAGCCGACACACGAGCGGACATCGAGCGGACATCGAGCGGACATACGAGCGGACACACGAGCGGACATGGCGATTCCGAACTTGGTCGCCCATTTCCGTAATACAACTGGCGCCGTGCTGCCGTCCTCGACCCGATATTAGGGCACCACGAGCTTGCCAGCCGGACTCCGCCACGAGCTTGCCTAGCACCACGAGCTTGCCAGCCGGAAGGCGCTTTATTTACACCACCATGCTTTTTCTCTGACACACGAGCGGACATCGAGCGGACATCGAGCCGACACACGAGCGGACATCGAGCCGACACACGAGCGGACATCGAGCGGACATCGAGCGGACATACGAGCGGACACACGAGCGGACATGGCGATTCCGAACTTGGTCGCCCATTTCCGTAATACAACTGGCGCCGTGCTGCCGTCCTCGACCCGATATTAGGGCACCACGAGCTTGCCAGCCGGACTCCGCCACGAGCTTGCCTAGCACCACGAGCTTGCCAGCCGGACTCCGCCACGAGCTTGCCTAGCACCACGAGCTTGCCAGCCGGACTCCCGCCACGAGCTTGCCTAGCACCACGAGCTTGCCAGCCGGACTCCGCCACGAGCTTGCCTAGCACCACGAGCTTGCCAGCCGGACTCCGCCACGAGCTTGCCTAGCACCACGAGCTTGCCAGCCGGACTCCGCCACGAGCTTGCCTAGCACCACGAGCTTGCAGCCGGACTCCGCCACGAGCTTGCCTAGCACCACGAGCTTCCCAGCCGGACTCCACCACGAGCTTGCCTAGCACCACGAGCTTGCCAGCCGGACTCCGCCACGAGCTTGCCTAGCACCACGAGCTTGCCAGCCGGACTCCGCCACGAGCTTGCCTAGCACCTCGAGCCTGCCAGCCGGACTCCGCCACGAGCTTGCCTAGCACCACGAGCCTGTCAGCCGGACTCCGCCACGAGCTTGCCTAGCACCACGAGCCTGCCAGCCGGACTCCGCCCACGAGCTTGCCTAGCACCACGAGCTTGCCAGCCGGACTCCGCCACGAGCTTGCCTAGCACCACGAGCTTGCCAGCCGGACTCCGCAACGAGCTTGCCTAGCACCACGAGCTTGTCAGCCGGACTCCGCCACGAGCTTGCCTAGCACCACGAGCTTGCCAGCCGGACTCCGCCACGAGCTTGCCTAGCACCACGAGCTGCCAGCCGGACTCCGCCACGAGCTTGCCTAGCACCACGAGCTTGCCAGCCGGACTCCGCCACGAGCTTGCCTAGCACCACGAGCTTGCCAGCCGGACTCCGCCACGAGCTTGCCTAGCACCACGAGCTTGCCAGCCGGACTCCGCCACGGGCTTGCCTAGCACCACGAGCTTGTCAGCCGGACTCCGCCACGAGCTTGCCTAGCACCACGAGCTTGCCATCCGGACTCCGCCACGAGCTTGCCTAGCACCACGAGCTTGCCAGCCGGACTCCGCCACGAGCTTGCCTAGCACCAAGAGCTTGCCATCCGGAATCCGCCACCAGCTTGCCTAGCACCACGAGCTTGCCAGCCGGACTCCGCCAAGAGCTTGCCTAGCACCACGAGCTTGCCAGCAAGACTCCGCCACGAGCTTGCCTAGCACCACAAGCTTGCCAGCCGGACTCCGCTACGAGCTTGCCTAGCACCACGAGCTTGCCAACCGGACTCCGCCACGAGCTTGCCTAGCACCACGAGCCTGCCAGCCGGACTCCGCCACGAGCTTGCCTAGCACCACGAGCCTGCCAGCCGGACTCCGCCACGAGCTTGCCTAGCACCACGAGCCTGCCAGCCGGACTCCGCCACGAGCTTGCCTAGCACCACGAGCCTGCCAGGCGGACTCCGCCACGAGCTTGCCTAGCACCACGAGCCTGCCAGCCGGACTCCGCCACGAGCTTGTCTAGCACCACGAGCCTGCCAGCCGGACTCCGCCACGAGCTTGCCTAGCACCACGAGCCTGCCAGCCGGACTCCGCCACGAGCTTGCCTAGCACCACGAGCCTGCCAGCCGGACTCCGACACGAGCTTGCCTAGCACCACGAGCCTGCCAGCCGGACTCCGCCACGAGCTTGCCTAGCACCACGAGCCTGCCAGCCGGACTCCGCCACGAGCTTGCCTAGCACCCACGAGCCTGCCAGCCGGACTCCGCCACGAGCTTGCCTAGCACCACGAGCCTGCAGCCGGACTCCGCCACGAGCTTGCCTAGCACCACGAGCCTGCCAGCCGACTCCGCCACGAGCTTGCCTAGCACCACGAGCCTGCCAGCCGGACTCCGCCACGAGCTTGCCTAGCACCACGAGCCTGCCAGCCGGACTCCGCCACGAGCTTGCCTAGCACCACGAGCCTGCCAGCCGGACTCCGCCACGAGCTTGCCTAGCACCACGAGCTTGCCAGCCGGACTCCGCCACGAGCTTCCCTAGCACCACGAGCATGCCAGCCGGACTCCGCCACGAGCTTGCCTAGCACCACGAGCCTGCCAGCCGGACTCCGCCACGAGCTTGCCTAGCACCACGAGCTTGCCAGCCGGACTCCGCCACGAGCTTGCCTAGCACCACGAGCTTGCCAGCCGGACTCCGCCACGAGCTTGCCTAGCACCACGAGCTTGCCAGCCGGACTCCGCCACGAGCTTGCCTAGCACCACGAGCTTGCCAGCCGGACTCCGCCACGAGCTTGCCTAGCACCACGAGCTTGCCAGCCGGACTCCGCCACGAGCTTGCCTAGCACCACGAGCTTGCCAGCCGGACTCCGCCACGAGCTTGCCTAGCACCACCAGCTTGCCAGCCGGACTCCGCCACGAGCTTGCCTAGCACCACGAGCTTCCCAGCCGGAACTCCGCCACGAGCTTGCCTAGCACCACGAGCTTGCCAGCCGGACTCCGCCACGAGCTTGCCTAGCACCACGAGCTTGCCAGCCGGACTCCGCCACGAGCTTGCCTAGCACCTCGAGCCTGCCAGCCGGACTCCGCCACGAGCTTGCCTAGCACCACGAGCCTGTCAGCCGGACTCCGCCACGAGCTTGCCTAGCACCACGAGCCTGCCAGCCGGGCTCCGCCACGAGCTTGCCTAGCACCACGAGCCTGCCAGCCGGACTCCGCCACGAGCTTGCCTAGCACCACGAGTCTGCCAGATGGACTCCGCCAAGAGCTTGCCTAGCACCACGAGCCTGCCAGCCGGACTCCGCCACGAGCTTGCCTAGCACCACGAGCCTACCAGCCGGACTCCGCCACGAGCTTGCCTAGCACCACGAGCCTGCCAGCCGGACTCCGCCACGAGCTTGCCTAGCACCACGAGCCTGCCAGCCGGACTCCGCCACGAGCTTGCCTAGCACCACGAGCCTGCCAGCCGGACTCCGCCACGAGCTTGCCTAGCACCACGAGCCTCCCAGCCGGACTCCGCCACGAGCTTGCCTAGCACCACGAGCCTGCCAGCCGGACTCTGCCACGAGCTTGCCTAGCACCACGAGCTTGCCAGCCGGACTCCGCCACGAGCTTGCCTAGCACCACGAGCTTGCCAGCCGGACTCCGCCACGAGCTTGCCTAGCACCACGAGCCTGCCAGCCGGACTCCGCCACGAGCTTGCCTAGCACCACGAGCTTGCCAGCCGGACTCCGCCACGAGCTTGCCTAGCACCACGAGCTTGCCAGCCGGACTCCGCAACGAGCTTGCCTAGCACCACGAGCTTGTCAGCCGGACTCCGCCACGAGCTTGCCTAGCACCACGAGCTTGCCAGCCGGACTCCGCCACGAGCTTGCCTAGCACCACGAGCTTGCCAGCCGGACTCCGCCACGAGCTTGCCTAGCACCACGAGCTTGCCAGCCGGACTCCGCCACGAGCTTGCCTAGCACCACGAGCTTGCCAGCCGGACTCCGCCACGAGCTTGCCTAGCACCACGAGCTTGCCAGCCGGACTCCGCCACGAGCTTTCCTAGCACCACGAGCCTGCCAGCCGGACTCCGCCAGGAGCTTGCCTAGCACCACGAGCCTGCCAGCCGGACTCCGCCACGAGCTTGCCTAGCACCACGAGCCTGCCAGCCGGACTCCGCCACGAGCTTGCCTAGCACCACGAGCCTGCCAGCCGGACTCCGCCACGAGCTTGCCTAGCACCACGAGCCTGCCAGCCGGACTCCGCCACGAGCTTGTCTAGCACCACGAGCCTGCCAGCCGGACTCCGCCACGAGCTTGCCTAGCACCACGAGCCTGCCAGCCGGACTCCGCCACGAGCTTGCCTAGCACCACGAGCCTGCCAGCCGGACTCCGACACGAGCTTGCCTAGCACCACGAGCCTGCCAGCCGGACTCCGCCACGAGCTTACCTAGCACCACGAGCCTGCCAGCCGGACTCCGCCACGAGCTTGCCTAGCACCACGAGCCTGCCAGCCGGACTCCGCCACGAGCTTGCCTAGCACCACGAGCCTGCCAGCCGGACTCCGCCACGAGCTTGCCTAGCACCACGAGCCTGCCAGCCGGACTCCGCCACGAGCTTGCCTAGCACCACGAGCCTGCCAGCCGGACTCCGCCACGAGCTTGCCTAGCACCACGAGCCTGCCAGCCGGACTCCGCCACGAGCTTGCCTAGCACCACGAGCCTGCCAGCCGGACTCCGCCACGAGCTTGCCTAGCACCACGAGCTTGCCAGCCGGACTCCGCCACGAGCTTCCCTAGCACCACGAGCATGCCAGCCGGACTCCGCCACGAGCTTGCCTAGCACCACGAGCCTGCCAGCCGGACTCCGCCACGAGCTTGCCTAGCACCACGAGCTTGCCAGCCGGACTCCGCCACGAGCTTGCCTAGCACCACGAGCTTGCCAGCCGGACTCCACCACGAGCTTGCCTAGTACCACGAGCTTGCCAGCCGGACTCCGCCACGAGCTTGCCTAGCACCACGAGCTTGCCAGCCGGACTCCGCCACGAGCTTGTCTAGCACCACGAGCTTGCCAGCCGGACTCCGCCACGAGCTTGTCTAGCACCACGAGCTTGCCAGCCGGACTCCGCCACGAGCTTACCTAGCACCACGAGCTTGCCAGCCGGACTCCGCCACGAGCTTGCCTAGCACCACGAGCTTGCCAGCCGCACTCCGCCACGAGCTTGCCTAGCACCACGAGCTTGCCAGCCGGACTCCGCCACGAGCTTGCCTAGCACCACGAGCTTGTCAGCCGGACTCCGCCACGAGCTTGCCTAGCACCACGAGCTTGCCAGCTGGACTCCGCCACGAGCTTGCCTAGCACCACGAGCTTGCCAGCCGGACTCCGCCACGAGCTTGCCTAGCACCACGAGCTTGCCAGCCGGACTCCGCCACGAGCTTGCCTAGCACCACGAGCTTGTCAGCCGGACTCCGCCACGAGCTTGCCTAGCACCACGAGCTTGCCATCCGGACTCCGCCACGAGCTTGCCTAGCACCACGAGCTTGCCAGCCGGACTCCGCCACGAGCTTGCCTAGCACCACGAGCTTGCCATCCGGACTCCGCCACGAGCTTGCCTAGCACCACGAGCTTGCCAGCCGGACTCCGCCACGAGCTTGCCTAGCACAACGAGCTTGCCAGCCGGACTCCGCCACGAGCTTGCCTAGCACCACGAGCTTGCCAGCCGGACTCCGCCACGAGCTTGCCTAGCACCACAAGCTTGCCAGCCGGACTCCGCCACGAGCTTGCCTAGCACCACGAGCCTGCCAGCCGGACTCCGCCACGAGCTTGCCTAGCACCACGAGCCTGCCAGCCGGACTCCGCCACGAGCTTGACTCGCACCACGAGCCTGCCAGCCGGACTCCGCCACGAGCTTGCCTAGCACCACGAGCCTGCCAGCCGGACTCCGCCACGAGCTTGCCTAGCACCACGAGCCTGCCAGCCGGATTTCGCCACGAGCTTGTCTAGCACCACGAGCCTGCCAGCCGGACTCCGCCACGAGCTTGCCTAGCACCACGAGCCTGCCAGCCGGACTCCGCCACGAGCTTGCCTAGCACCATGAGCCTGCCAGCCGGACTCCGCCACGAGCTTGCCTAGCACCACGAGCCTGCCAGCCGGACTCCGCCACGAGCTTGCCTAGCACCACGAGCTTGCCAGCCGGATTCCGCCACGATCTTGCCTAGCACCACGAGCTTGCCAGCCGGACTCCGCCACGAGCTTGCCTAGCACCACGAGCCTGCCAGCCGGACTCCGCCACGAGCTTGCCTAGCACCACGAGCCTGCCAGCCGGACTCCGCCACGAGCTTGCCTAGCACCACGAGCCTGCCAGCCGGACTCCGCCACGAGCTTGCCTAGCACCACGAGCCTGCCAGCCGGACACCGCCACGAGTTTGCCTAGCACCACGAGCCTGCCAGCCGGACTCCGCCACGAGCTTGCCTAGCACCACGAGCCTGCCAGCCGGACTCTGCCACGAGCTTGCCTAGCACCACGAGCTTGCCAGCCGGACTCCGACACGAGCTTGCCTAGCACCACGAGCTTGCCAGCCGGACTCCGCCACGAGCTTGCCTAGCACCACGAGCCTGCCAGCCGGACTCCGCCACGAGCTTGCCTAGCACCACGAGCTTGCCAGCCGGACTCCGCCACGAGCTTGCCTAGCACCACGAGCTTGCCAGCCGGACTCCGCCACGAGCTTGCCTAGCACCACGAGCTTGTCAGCCGGACTCCGCCACGAGCTTGCCTAGCACCACGAGCTTGCCAGCCGGACTCCGCCACGAGCTTGCCTAGCACCACGAGCTTGCCAGCCGGACTCCGCCACGAGCTTGCCTAGCACCATGAGCTTGCCAGCCGGTCTCCGCAACGAGCTTGCCTAGCACCACGAGCTTGCCAGCCGGACTCCGCCACGAGCTTGCCTAGCACCACGAGCCTGCCAGCCGGACTCCGCCACGAGCTTGCCTAGCACCACGAGCCTGCCAGCCGGACTCCGCCACGAGCTTGCCTAGCACCACGAGCCTGCCAGCCGGACTCCGCCACGAGCTTGCCTAGCACCACGAGCCTGCCAGCCGGACTCCGCCACGAGCTTACCTAGCACCACGAGCCTGCCAGCCGGACTCCGCCACGAGCTTGTCTAGCACCACGAGCCGGCCAGCCGGACTCCGCCACGAGCTTGCCTAGCACCACGAGCCTGTCAGCCGGACTCCGCCACGAGCTTGCCTAGCACCACGAGCCTGCCAGCCGGACTCCGACACGAGCTTGCCTAGCACCACGAGCCTGCCAGCCGGACTCCGCCACGAGCTTGCCTAGCACCACGAGCCTGCCAGCCGGACTCCGCCACGAGCTTGCCTAGCACCACGAGCCTGCCAGCCGGACTCCGCCACGAGCTTGCCTAGCACCACGAGCCTGCCAGCCGGACTCCGCCACGAGCTTGCCTAGCACCACGAGCCTGCCAGCCGGACTCCGCCACGAGCTTGCCTAGCACCACGAGCCTGCCAGCCGGACTCCGCCACGAGCTTGCCTAGCACCACGAGCCTGCCAGCCGGACTCCGCCACGAGCTTGCCTAGCACCACGAGCCTGCCAGCCGGACTCCACCACGAGCTTGCCTAGCACCACGAGCTTGCCAGCCGGACTCCGCCACGAGCTTCCCTAGCACCACGAGCATGCCAGCCGGACTCCGCCACGAGCTTGCCTAGCACCACGAGCCTGCCAGCCGGACTCCGCCACGAGCTTGCCTAGCACCACGAGCTTGCCAGCCGGACTCCGCCACGAGCTTGCCTAGCACCACGAGCTTGCCAGCCGGACTCCGCCACGAGCTTGCCTAGCACCACGAGCTTGCCAGCCGGACTCCGCCACGAGCTTGCCTAGCACCACGAGCTTGCCAGCCGGACTCCGCCACGAGCTTGCCTAGCACCACGAGCTTGCCAGCCGGACTCCGCCACGAGCTTGCCTAGCACCACGAGCTTGCCAGCCGGACTCCGCCACGAGCTTGCCTAGCACCACCAGCTTGCCAGCCGGACTCCGCCACGAGCTTGCCTAGCACCACGAGCTTCCCAGCCGGACTCCGCCACGAGCTTGCCTAGCACCACGAGCTTGCCAGCCGGACTCCGCCACGAGCTTGCCTAGCACCACGAGCTTGCCAGCCGGACTCCGCCACGAGCTTGCCTAGCACCTCGAGCCTGCCAGCCGGACTCCGCCACGAGCTTGCCTAGCACCACGAGCCTGTCAGCCGGACTCCGCCACGAGCTTGCCTAGCACCACGAGCCTGCCAGCCGGGCTCCGCCACGAGCTTGCCTAGCACCACGAGCCTGCCAGCCGGACTCCGCCACGAGCTTGCCTAGCACCACGAGTCTGCCAGATGGACTCCGCCAAGAGCTTGCCTAGCACCACGAGCCTGCCAGCCGGACTCCGCCACGAGCTTGCCTAGCACCACGAGCCTACCAGCCGGACTCCGCCACGAGCTTGCCTAGCACCACGAGCCTGCCAGCCGGACTCCGCCACGAGCTTGCCTAGCACCACGAGCCTGCCAGCCGGACTCCGCCACGAGCTTGCCTAGCACCACGAGCCTGCCAGCCGGACTCCGCCACGAGCTTGCCTAGCACCACGAGCCTGCCAGCCGGACTCCGCCACGAGCTTGCCTAGCACCACGAGCCTGCCAGCCGGACTCTGCCACGAGCTTGCCTAGCACCACGAGCTTGCCAGCCGGACTCCGCCACGAGCTTGCCTAGCACCACGAGCTTGCCAGCCGGACTCCGCCACGAGCTTGCCTAGCACCACGAGCCTGCCAGCCGGACTCCGCCACGAGCTTGCCTAGCACCACGAGCTTGCCAGCCGGACTCCGCCACGAGCTTGCCTAGCACCACGAGCTTGCCAGCCGAACTCCGCAACGAGCTTGCCTAGCACCACGAGCTTGTCAGCCGGACTCCGCCACGAGCTTGCCTAGCACCACGAGCTTGCCAGCCGGACTCCGCCACGAGCTTGCCTAGCACCACGAGCTTGCCAGCCGGACTCCGCCACGAGCTTGCCTAGCACCACGAGCTTGCCAGCCGGACTCCGCCACGAGCTTGCCTAGCACCACGAGCTTGCCAGCCGGACTCCGCCACGAGCTTGCCTAGCACCACGAGCTTGCCAGCCGGACTCCGCCACGAGCTTGCCTAGCACCACGAGCTTGCCAGCCGGACTCCGCCACGGGCTTGCCTAGCACCACGAGCTTGTCAGCCGGACTCCGCCACGAGCTTGCCTAGCACCACGAGCTTGCCATCCGGACTCCGCCACGAGCTTCCTAGCACCACGAGCTTGCCAGCCGGACTCCGCCACGAGCTTGCCTAGCACCAAGAGCTTGCCATCCGGAATCCGCCACCAGCTTGCCTAGCACCACGAGCTTGCCAGCCGGACTCCGCTAAGAGCTTGCCTAGCACCACGAGCTTGCCAGCAAGACTCCGCCACGAGCTTGCCTAGCACCACAAGCTTGCCAGCCGGACTCCGCCACGAGCTTGCCTAGCACCACGAGCTTGCCAGCCGGACTCCGCCACGAGCTTGCCTAGCACCACGAGCCTGCCAGCCGGACTCCGCCACGAGCTTGCCTAGCACCACGAGCCTGCCAGCCGGACTCCGCCACGAGCTTGCCTAGCACCACGAGCCTGCCAGACGGACTCCGCCACGAGCTTGCCTAGCACCACGAGCCTGCCAGCCGGACTCCGCCACGAGCTTGCCTAGCACCACGAGCCTGCCAGCCGGACTCCGCCACGAGCTTGTCTAGCACCACGAGCCTGCCAGCCGGACTCCGCCACGAGCTTGCCTAGCACCACGAGCCTGCCAGCCGGACTCCGCCACGAGCTTGCCTAGCACCACGAGCTTGCCAGCCGGACTCCGCCACGAGCTTGCCTAGCACCACGAGCTTGCCAGCCGGACTCCACCACGAGCTTGCCTAGTACCACGAGCTTGCCAGCTGGACTCCGCCACGAGCTTGCCTAGCACCACGAGCTTGCCAGCCGGACTCCGCCACGAGCTTGCCTAGCACCACGAGCTTGCCAGCCGGACTCCGCCACGAGCTTGCCTAGCACCACGAGCTTGTCAGCCGGACTCCGCCACGAGCTTGCCTAGCACCACGAGCTTGCCATCCGGACTCCGCCACGAGCTTGCCTAGCACCACGAGCTTGCCAGCCGGACTCCGCCACGAGCTTGCCTAGCACCACGAGCTTGCCATCCGGACTCCGCCACGAGCTTGCCTAGCACCACGAGCTTGCCAGCCGGACTCCGCCACGAGCTTGCCTAGCACAACGAGCTTGCCAGCCGGACTCCGCCACGAGCTTGCCTAGCACCACGAGCTTGCCAGCCGGACTCCGCCACGAGCTTGCCTAGCACCACAAGCTTGCCAGCCGGACTCCGCCACGAGCTTGCCTAGCACCACGAGCCTGCCAGCCGGACTCCGCCACGAGCTTGCCTAGCACCACGAGCCTGCCAGCCGGACTCCGCCACGAGCTTGCCTAGCACCACGAGCTTGCCAGCCGGACTCCGCCACGAGCTTGCCTAGCACCACGAGCTTGTCAGCCGGACTCCGCCACGAGCTTGCCTAGCACCACGAGCTTGCCAGCTGGACTCCGCCACGAGCTTGCCTAGCACCACGAGCTTGCCAGCCGGACTCCGCCACGAGCTTGCCTAGCACCACGAGCTTGCCAGCCGGACTCCGCCACGAGCTTGCCTAGCACCACGAGCTTGTCAGCCGGACTCCGCCACGAGCTTGCCTAGCACCACGAGCTTGCCATCCGGACTCCGCCACGAGCTTGCCTAGCACCACGAGCTTGCCAGCCGGACTCCGCCACGAGCTTGCCTAGCACCACGAGCTTGCCATCCGGACTCCGCCACGAGCTTGCCTAGCACCACGAGCTTGCCAGCCGGACTCCGCCACGAGCTTGCCTAGCACAACGAGCTTGCCAGCCGGACTCCGCCACGAGCTTGCCTAGCACCACGAGCTTGCCAGCCGGACTCCGCCACGAGCTTGCCTAGCACCACAAGCTTGCCAGCCGGACTCCGCCACGAGCTTGCCTAGCACCACGAGCCTGCCAGCCGGACTCCGCCACGAGCTTGCCTAGCACCACGAGCCTGCCAGCCGGACTCCGCCACGAGCTTGACTCGCACCACGAGCCTGCCAGCCGGACTCCGCCACGAGCTTGCCTAGCACCACGAGCCTGCCAGCCGGACTCCGCCACGAGCTTGCCTAGCACCACGAGCCTGCCAGCCGGATTTCGCCACGAGCTTGTCTAGCACCACGAGCCTGCCAGCCGGACTCCGCCACGAGCTTGCCTAGCACCACGAGCCTGCCAGCCGGACTCCGCCACGAGCTTGCCTAGCACCATGAGCCTGCCAGCCGGACTCCGCCACGAGCTTGCCTAGCACCACGAGCCTGCCAGCCGGACTCCGCCACGAGCTTGCCTAGCACCACGAGCTTGCCAGCCGGATTCCGCCACGATCTTGCCTAGCACCACGAGCTTGCCAGCCGGACTCCGCCACGAGCTTGCCTAGCACCACGAGCCTGCCAGCCGGACTCCGCCACGAGCTTGCCTAGCACCACGAGCCTGCCAGCCGGACTCCGCCACGAGCTTGCCTAGCACCACGAGCCTGCCAGCCGGACTCCGCCACGAGCTTGCCTAGCACCACGAGCCTGCCAGCCGGACACCGCCACGAGTTTGCCTAGCACCACGAGCCTGCCAGCCGGACTCCGCCACGAGCTTGCCTAGCACCACGAGCCTGCCAGCCGGACTCTGCCACGAGCTTGCCTAGCACCACGAGCTTGCCAGCCGGACTCCGACACGAGCTTGCCTAGCACCACGAGCTTGCCAGCCGGACTCCGCCACGAGCTTGCCTAGCACCACGAGCCTGCCAGCCGGACTCCGCCACGAGCTTGCCTAGCACCACGAGCTTGCCAGCCGGACTCCGCCACGAGCTTGCCTAGCACCACGAGCTTGCCAGCCGGACTCCGCCACGAGCTTGCCTAGCACCACGAGCTTGTCAGCCGGACTCCGCCACGAGCTTGCCTAGCACCACGAGCTTGCCAGCCGGACTCCGCCACGAGCTTGCCTAGCACCACGAGCTTGCCAGCCGGACTCCGCCACGAGCTTGCCTAGCACCATGAGCTTGCCAGCCGGTCTCCGCAACGAGCTTGCCTAGCACCACGAGCTTGCCAGCCGGACTCCGCCACGAGCTTGCCTAGCACCACGAGCCTGCCAGCCGGACTCCGCCACGAGCTTGCCTAGCACCACGAGCCTGCCAGCCGGACTCCGCCACGAGCTTGCCTAGCACCACGAGCCTGCCAGCCGGACTCCGCCACGAGCTTGCCTAGCACCACGAGCCTGCCAGCCGGACTCCGCCACGAGCTTGCCTAGCACCACGAGCCTGCCAGCCGGACTCCGCCACGAGCTTGTCTAGCACCACGAGCCTGCCAGCCGGACTCCGCCACGAGCTTGCCTAGCACCACGAGCCTGCCAGCCGGACTCCGCCACGAGCTTGCCTAGCACCACGAGCCTGCCAGCCGGACTCCGCCACGAGCTTGCCTAGCACCACGAGCCTGCCAGCCGGACTCCGCCACGAGCTTGCCTAGCACCACGAGCCTGCCAGCCGGACTCCGCCACGAGCTTGCCTAGCACCACGAGCCTGCCAGCCGGACTCCGCCACGAGCTTGCCTAGCACCACGAGCCTGCCAGCCGGACTCCGCCACGAGCTTGCCTAGCACCACGAGCCTGCCAGCCGGACTCCGCCACGAGCTTGCCTAGCACCACGAGCCTGCCAGCCGGACTCCGCCACGAGCTTGCCTAGCACCACGAGCCTGCCAGCCGGACTCCGCCACGAGCTTGCCTAGCACCACGAGCCTGCCAGCCGGACTCCGCCACGAGCTTGCCTAGCACCACGAGCTTGCCAGCCGGACTCCGCCACGAGCTTGCCTAGCACCACGAGCTTGCCAGCCGGACTCCGCCACGAGCTTGCCTAGCACCACGAGCTGCCAGCCGGACTCCGCCACGAGCTTGCCTAGCACCACGAGCTTGCCAGCCGGACTCCGCCACGAGCTTGCCTAGCACCACGAGCTTGCCAGCCGGACTCCGCCACGAGCTTGCCTAGCACCACGAGCTTGCCAGCCGGACTCCGCCACGAGCTTGCCTAGCACCACGAGCTTGCCAGCCGGACTCCGCCACGAGCTTGCCTAGCACCACCGAGCTTGCCAGCCGGACTCCGCCACGAGCTTGCCTAGCACCACGAGCTTGCCAGCCGGACTCCGCCACGAGCTTGCCTAGCACCACCAGCTTGCCAGCCGGACTCCGCCAACGAGCTTGCCTAGCACCACGAGCTTCCCAGCCGGGACTCCGCCA
>JAXIVJ010018292.1:0-23667 GCA_036785665.1 Chirona hameri | reverse complement strand
CAGACGCCGCTGTCAGTCGTGCTCTCGGCATACGCTGCAGCTTTTCATTATAACGGAGTAAGCCACAATAGAACTGTTTCATTCAAAATATGCAAAAGCCATTCATTATAATAATACGCAGATGACCATTAAGTTCAAGTGGTTTCAAATATTGCACAATTTTGACAATCGTGCAGTGCCGGTGAACGTTTGAAGACGAAGTTACTCTGTTTTAGCTATGTACAGCTGATTCCGTGTATCACTCCACCTATACGCCGCGTCCGCCGGCACTGCAGTAGCAGTCGTTACCTTGCCGTTTCACTGGTGAGCAGCACTCGGGCGGTCTCCGTCAGTTTGTGTTTGATGCAGATGTCGAGCGCGGTGTGGCCGGACGCGTTCGCCACTAACGAGCAGCCCATGGAGAGAAGAAGGCCCACCGCCGACGGACGGTTCGCCAGACAGGCCAGGTGAAGTGCAGTGTTCTGACGGGGAAAACGACAGGATAAGCGTTCGGAAAATATCAGTATCTTTATGCCTCTCTCTCTCTCCCTCTCTCTTTATGTCGCCCACTCCCTCCCCTCTTCTCAACGCGCATGTTCTCACTCTTCGTAGTCTTAACACAACCAAGATATTCTGCAATATAACTGATTGCAGGCTTGGTAAATACCGATACAATGAAGCTCGTCGTTTAAGGTTGGAGGTGGGTCGCTCACCCCTGCCTTGTCCTTCTGATCCAGCAGTTGGCTATGTGTTCCCAGCAGCAGACTCATGGTTTGTGTGTACCCCTGGCGGGTAGCTAAGTGCAGGGGTGTAAGACCCTCGAAGTCGCGATTCAATAGCGCGCCCTTGCAGATCAGTAGCTGCACCACTCGCAGGTGTCCATTCTGGCTGGCGGTGTGAAGAGGCGTACGGCCGGCCGAGTCAATGCCGTTCATGATCTGCTGACTCTTGGCTGAGCTGAGCAGGCACTCCACAGTGTGGTACCGCCCAAATCTGTCGGACACACACACACACACACACACACACACACACACACACACACACACACACACACACACACACACACACACACACACACACACACACACACACACACACACACACACACACACACACACACACACACACACACACACACACACACACACACACACACACACACACACACACACACACACACACACACACACACACACACACACACACACACACACACACACACACACACACACACACACACACACACACACACACACAGACACAGACACAGACACAGACACAGACACAGACACAGACACAGACACAGACACAGACACAGACACAGACACAGACACAGACACAGACACAGACACAGACACAGACACAGACACAGACACAGACACAGACACAGACACAGACACAGACACAGACACAGACACAGACACAGACACAGACACAGACACAGACACAGACACAGACACAGACACAGACACAGACACAGACACAGACACAGACACAGACACAGACACAGACACAGACACAGACACAGACACAGACACAGACACAGACACAACAGACACAGACACAGACACAGACACAGACACAGACACAGACACAGACACAGACACAGACACAGACACAGACACAGACACAGACACAGACACAGACACAGACACAGACACAGACACAGACACAGACACAGACACAGACACAGACACAGACACAGACACAGACACAGACACAGACACAGACACAGACACAGACACAGACACAGACACAGACACAGACACAGACACAGACACAGACACAGACACAGACACAGACACAGACACAGACACAGACACAGACACAGACACAGACACAGACACAGACACAGACACAGACACAGACACAGACACAGACACAGACACAGACACAGACACAGACACAGACACAGACACAGACACAGACACAGACACAGACACAGACACAGACACAGACACAGACACAGACACAGACACAGACACAGACACAGACACAGACACAGACACAGACACAGACACAGACACAGACACAGACACAGACACAGACACAGACACAGACACAGACACAGACACAGACACAGACACAGACACAGACACAGACACAGACACAGACACAGACACAGACACAGACACAGACACAGACACAGACACAGACACAGACACAGACACAGACACAGACACAGACACAGACACAGACACAGACACAGACACAGACACAGACACAGACACAGACACAGACACAGACACAGACACAGACACAGACACAGACACAGACACAGACACAGACACAGACACAGACACAGACACAGACACAGACACAGACACAGACACAGACACAGACACAGACACAGACACAGACACAGACACAGACACAGACACAGACACAGACACAGACAGACACAGACACAGACACAGACACAGACACAGACACAGACACAGACACAGACACAGACACAGACACAGACACAGACACAGACACAGACACAGACACAGACACAGACACAGACACAGACACAGACACAGACACAGACACAGACACAGACACAGACACAGACACAGACACAGACACAGACACAGACACAGACACAGACACAGACACAGACACAGACACAGACACAGACACAGACACAGACACAGACACAGACACAGACACAGACACAGACACAGACACAGACACAGACACAGACACAGACACAGACACAGACACAGACACAGACACAGACACAGACACAGACACAGACACAGACACAGACACAGACACAGACACAGACACAGACACAGACACAGACACAGACACAGACACAGACACAGACACAGACACAGACACAGACACAGACACAGACACAGACACAGACACAGACACAGACACAGACACAGACACAGACACAGACACAGACACAGACACAGACACAGACACAGACACAGACACAGACACAGACACAGACACAGACACAGACACAGACACAGACACAGACACAGACACAGACACAGACACAGACACAGACACAGACACAGACACAGACACAGACACAGACACAGACACAGACACAGACACAGACACAGACACAGACACAGACACAGACACAGACACAGACACAGACACAGACACAGACACAGACACAGACACAGACACAGACACAGACACAGACACAGACACAGACACAGACACAGACACAGACACAGACACAGACACAGACACAGACACAGACACAGACACAGACACAGACACAGACACAGACACAGACACAGACACAGACACAGACACAGACACAGACACAGACACAGACACAGACACAGACACAGACACAGACACAGACACAGACACAGACACAGACACAGACACAGACACAGACACAGACACAGACACAGACACAGACACAGACACAGACACAGACACAGACACAGACACAGACACAGACACAGACACAGACACAGACACAGACACAGACACAGACACAGACACAGACACAGACACAGACACAGACACAGACACAGACACAGACACAGACACAGACACAGACACAGACACAGACACAGACACAGACACAGACACAGACACAGACACAGACACAGACACAGACACAGACACAGACACAGACACAGACACAGACACAGACACAGACACAGACACAGACACAGACACAGACACAGACACAGACACAGACACAGACACAGACACAGACACAGACACAGACACAGACACAGACACAGACACAGACACAGACACAGACACAGACACAGACACAGACACAGACACAGACACAGACACAGACACAGACACAGACACAGACACAGACACAGACACAGACACAGACACAGACACAGACACAGACACAGACACAGACACAGACACAGACACAGACACAGACACAGACAACACAGACACAGACACAGACACAGACACAGACACAGACACAGACACAGACACAGACACAGACACAGACACAGACACAGACACAGACACAGACACAGACACAGACACAGACACAGACACAGACACAGACACAGACACAGACACAGACACAGACACAGACACAGACACAGACACAGACACAGACACAGACACAGACACAGACACAGACACAGACACAGACACAGACACAGACACAGACACAGACACAGACACAGACACAGACACAGACACAGACACAGACACAGACACAGACACAGACACAGACACAGACACAGACACAGACACAGACACAGACACAGACACAGACACAGACACAGACACAGACACAGACACAGACACAGACACAGACACAGACACAGACACAGACACAGACACAGACACAGACACAGACACAGACACAGACACAGACACAGACACAGACACAGACACAGACACAGACACAGACACAGACACAGACACAGACACAGACACAGACACAGACACAGACACAGACACAGACACAGACACAGACACAGACACAGACACAGACACAGACACAGACACAGACACAGACACAGACACAGACACAGACACAGACACAGACACAGACACAGACACAGACACAGACACAGACACAGACACAGACACAGACACAGACACAGACACAGAC
This sequence comes from Chirona hameri, assembly GCA_036785665.1. Classification (NCBI taxonomy): domain Eukaryota; kingdom Metazoa; phylum Arthropoda; class Thecostraca; order Balanomorpha; family Balanidae; genus Chirona; species Chirona hameri. The sequence goes on along the minus strand of JAXIVJ010018292.1, from coordinate 19,124 downwards.
ACAGACACAGACACAGACACAGACACAGACACAGACACAGACACAGACACAGACACAGACACAGACACAGACACAGACACAGACACAGACACAGACACAGACACAGACACAGACACAGACACAGACACAGACACAGACACAGACACAGACACAGACACAGACACAGACACAGACACAGACACAGACACAGACACAGACACAGACACAGACACAGACACAGACACAGACACAGACACAGACACAGACACAGACACAGACACAGACACAGACACAGACACAGACACAGACACAGACACAGACACAGACACAGACACAGACACAGACACAGACACAGACACAGACACAGACACAGACACAGACACAGACACAGACACAGACACAGACACAGACACAGACACAGACACAGACACAGACACAGACACAGACACAGACACAGACACAGACACAGACACAGACACAGACACAGACACAGACACAGACACAGACACAGACACAGACACAGACACAGACACAGACACAGACACAGACACAGACACAGACACAGACACAGACACAGACACAGACACAGACACAGACACAGACACAGACACAGACACAGACACAGACACAGACACAGACACAGACACAGACACAGACACAGACACAGACACAGACACAGACACAGACACAGACACAGACACAGACACAGACACAGACACAGACACAGACACAGACACAGACACAGACACAGACACAGACACAGACACAGACACAGACACAGACACAGACACAGACACAGACACAGACACAGACACAGACACAGACACAGACACAGACACAGACACAGACACAGACACAGACACAGACACAGACACAGACACAGACACAGACACAGACACAGACACAGACACAGACACAGACACAGACACAGACACAGACACAGACACAGACACAGACACAGACACAGACACAGACACAGACACAGACACAGACACAGACACAGACACAGACACAGACACAGACACAGACACAGACACAGACACAGACACAGACACAGACACAGACACAGACACAGACACAGACACAGACACAGACACAGACACAGACACAGACACAGACACAGACACAGACACAGACACAGACACAGACACAGACACAGACACAGACACAGACACAGACACAGACACAGACACAGACACAGACACAGACACAGACACAGACACAGACACAGACACAGACACAGACACAGACACAGACACAGACACAGACACAGACACAGACACAGACACAGACACAGACACAGACACAGACACAGACACAGACACAGACACAGACACAGACACAGACACAGACACAGACACAGACACAGACACAGACACAGACACAGACACAGACACAGACACAGACACAGACACAGACACAGACACAGACACAGACACAGACACAGACACAGACACAGACACAGACACAGACACAGACACAGACACAGACACAGACACAGACACAGACACAGACACAGACACAGACACAGACACAGACACAGACACAGACACAGACACAGACACAGACACAGACACAGACACAGACACAGACACAGACACAGACACAGACACAGACACAGACACAGACACAGACACAGACACAGACACAGACACAGACACAGACACAGACACAGACACAGACACAGACACAGACACAGACACAGACACAGACACAGACACAGACACAGACACAGACACAGACACAGACACAGACACAGACACAGACACAGACACAGACACAGACACAGACACAGACACAGACACAGACACAGACACAGACACAGACACAGACACAGACACAGACACAGACACAGACACAGACACAGACACAGACACAGACACAGACACAGACACAGACACAGACACAGACACAGACACAGACACAGACACAGACACAGACACAGACACAGACACAGACACAGACACAGACACAGACACAGACACAGACACAGACACAGACACAGACACAGACACAGACACAGACACAGACACAGACACAGACACAGACACAGACACAGACACAGACACAGACACAGACACAGACACAGACACAGACACAGACACAGACACAGACACAGACACAGACACAGACACAGACACAGACACAGACACAGACACAGACACAGACACAGACACAGACACAGACACAGACACAGACACAGACACAGACACAGACACAGACACAGACACAGACACAGACACAGACACAGACACAGACACAGACACAGACACAGACACAGACACAGACACAGACACAGACACAGACACAGACACAGACACAGACACAGACACAGACACAGACACAGACACAGACACAGACACAGACACAGACACAGACACAGACACAGACACAGACACAGACACAGACACAGACACAGACACAGACACAGACACAGACACAGACACAGACACAGACACAGACACAGACACAGACACAGACACAGACACAGACACAGACACAGACACAGACACAGACACAGACACAGACACAGACACAGACACAGACACAGACACAGACACAGACACAGACACAGACACAGACACAGACACAGACACAGACACAGACACAGACACAGACACAGACACAGACACAGACACAGACACAGACACAGACACAGACACAGACACAGACACAGACACAGACACAGACACAGACACAGACACAGACACAGACACAGACACAGACACAGACACAGACACAGACACAGACACAGACACAGACACAGACACAGACACAGACACAGACACAGACACAGACACAGACACAGACACAGACACAGACACAGACACAGACACAGACACAGACACAGACACAGACACAGACACAGACACAGACACAGACACAGACACAGACACAGACACAGACACAGACACAGACACAGACACAGACACAGACACAGACACAGACACAGACACAGACACAGACACAGACACAGACACAGACACAGACACAGACACAGACACAGACACAGACACAGACACAGACACAGACACAGACACAGACACAGACACAGACACAGACACAGACACAGACACAGACACAGACACAGACACAGACACAGACACAGACACAGACACAGACACAGACACAGACACAGACACAGACACAGACACAGACACAGACACAGACACAGACACAGACACAGACACAGACACAGACACAGACACAGACACAGACACAGACACAGACACAGACACAGACACAGACACAGACACAGACACAGACACAGACACAGACACAGACACAGACACAGACACAGACACAGACACAGACACAGACACAGACACAGACACAGACACAGACACAGACACAGACACAGACACAGACACAGACACAGACACAGACACAGACACAGACACAGACACAGACACAGACACAGACACAGACACAGACACAGACACAGACACAGACACAGACACAGACACAGACACAGACACAGACACAGACACAGACACAGACACAGACACAGACACAGACACAGACACAGACACAGACACAGACACAGACACAGACACAGACACAGACACAGACACAGACACAGACACAGACACAGACACAGACACAGACACAGACACAGACACAGACACAGACACAGACACAGACACAGACACAGACACAGACACAGACACAGACACAGACGACACAGACACAGACACAGACACAGACACAGACACAGACACAGACACAGACACAGACACAGACACAGACACAGACACAGACACAGACACAGACACAGACACAGACACAGACACAGACACAGACACAGACACAGACACAGACACAGACACAGACACAGACACAGACACAGACACAGACACAGACACAGACACAGACACAGACACAGACACAGACACAGACACAGACACAGACACAGACACAGACACAGACACAGACACAGACACAGACACAGACACAGACACAGACACAGACACAGACACAGACACAGACACAGACACAGACACAGACACAGACACAGACACAGACACAGACACAGACACAGACACAGACACAGACACAGACACAGACACAGACACAGACACAGACACAGACACAGACACAGACACAGACACAGACACAGACACAGACACAGACACAGACACAGACACAGACACAGACACAGACACAGACACAGACACAGACACAGACACAGACACAGACACAGACACAGACACAGACACAGACACAGACACAGACACAGACACAGACACAGACACAGACACAGACACAGACACAGACACAGACACAGACACAGACACAGACACAGACACAGACACAGACACAGACACAGACACAGACACAGACACAGACACAGACACAGACACAGACACAGACACAGACACAGACACAGACACAGACACAGACACAGACACAGACACAGACACAGACACAGACACAGACACAGACACAGACACAGACACAGACACAGACACAGACACAGACACAGACACAGACACAGACACAGACACAGACACAGACACAGACACAGACACAGACACAGACACAGACACAGACACAGACACAGACACAGACACAGACACAGACACAGACACAGACACAGACACAGACACAGACACAGACACAGACACAGACACAGACACAGACACAGACACAGACACAGACACAGACACAGACACAGACACAGACACAGACACAGACACAGACACAGACACAGACACAGACACAGACACAGACACAGACACAGACACAGACACAGACACAGACACAGACACAGACACAGACACAGACACAGACACAGACACAGACACAGACACAGACACAGACACAGACACAGACACAGACACAGACACAGACACAGACACAGACACAGACACAGACACAGACACAGACACAGACACAGACACAGACACAGACACAGACACAGACACAGACACAGACACAGACACAGACACAGACACAGACACAGACACAGACACAGACACAGACACAGACACAGACACAGACACAGACACAGACACAGACACAGACACAGACACAGACACAGACACAGACACAGACACAGACACAGACACAGACACAGACACAGACACAGACACAGACACAGACACAGACACAGACACAGACACAGACACAGACACAGACACAGACACAGACACAGACACAGACACAGACACAGACACAGACACAGACACAGACACAGACACAGACACAGACACAGACACAGACACAGACACAGACACAGACACAGACACAGACACAGACACAGACACAGACACAGACACAGACACAGACACAGACACAGACACAGACACAGACACAGACACAGACACAGACACAGACACAGACACAGACACAGACACAGACACAGACACAGACACAGACACAGACACAGACACAGACACAGACACAGACACAGACACAGACACAGACACAGACACAGACACAGACACAGACACAGACACAGACACAGACACAGACACAGACACAGACACAGACACAGACACAGACACAGACACAGACACAGACACAGACACAGACACAGACACAGACACAGACACAGACACAGACACAGACACAGACACAGACACAGACACAGACACAGACACAGACACAGACACAGACACAGACACAGACACAGACACAGACACAGACACAGACACAGACACAGACACAGACACAGACACAGACACAGACACAGACACAGACACAGACACAGACACAGACACAGACACAGACACAGACACAGACACAGACACAGACACAGACACAGACACAGACACAGACACAGACACAGACACAGACACAGACACAGACACAGACACAGACACAGACACAGACACAGACACAGACACAGACACAGACACAGACACAGACACAGACACAGACACAGACACAGACACAGACACAGACACAGACACAGACACAGACACAGACACAGACACAGACACAGACACAGACACAGACACAGACACAGACACAGACACAGACACAGACACAGACACAGACACAGACACAGACACAGACACAGACACAGACACAGACACAGACACAGACACAGACACAGACACAGACACAGACACAGACACAGACACAGACACAGACACAGACACAGACACAGACACAGACACAGACACAGACACAGACACAGACACAGACACAGACACAGACACAGACACAGACACAGACACAGACACAGACACAGACACAGACACAGACACAGACACAGACACAGACACAGACACAGACACAGACACAGACACAGACACAGACACAGACACAGACACAGACACAGACACAGACACAGACACAGACACAGACACAGACACAGACACAGACACAGACACAGACACAGACACAGACACAGACACAGACACAGACACAGACACAGACACAGACACAGACACAGACACAGACACAGACACAGACACAGACACAGACACAGACACAGACACAGACACAGACACAGACACAGACACAGACACAGACACAGACACAGACACAGACACAGACACAGACACAGACACAGACACAGACACAGACACAGACACAGACACAGACACAGACACAGACACAGACACAGACACAGACACAGACACAGACACAGACACAGACACAGACACAGACACAGACACAGACACAGACACAGACACAGACACAGACACAGACACAGACACAGACACAGACACAGACACAGACACAGACACAGACACAGACACAGACACAGACACAGACACAGACACAGACACAGACACAGACACAGACACAGACACAGACACAGACACAGACACAGACACAGACACAGACACAGACACAGACACAGACACAGACACAGACACAGACACAGACACAGACACAGACACAGACACAGACACAGACACAGACACAGACACAGACACAGACACAGACACAGACACAGACACAGACACAGACACAGACACAGACACAGACACAGACACAGACACAGACACAGACACAGACACAGACACAGACACAGACACAGACACAGACACAGACACAGACACAGACACAGACACAGACACAGACACAGACACAGACACAGACACAGACACAGACACAGACACAGACACAGACACAGACACAGACACAGACACAGACACAGACACAGACACAGACACAGACACAGACACAGACACAGACACAGACACAGACACAGACACAGACACAGACACAGACACAGACACAGACACAGACACAGACACAGACACAGACACAGACACAGACACAGACACAGACACAGACACAGACACAGACACAGACACAGACACAGACACAGACACAGACACAGACACAGACACAGACACAGACACAGACACAGACACAGACACAGACACAGACACAGACACAGACACAGACACAGACACAGACACAGACACAGACACAGACACAGACACAGACACAGACACAGACACAGACACAGACACAGACACAGACACAGACACAGACACAGACACAGACACAGACACAGACACAGACACAGACACAGACACAGACACAGACACAGACACAGACACAGACACAGACACAGACACAGACACAGACACAGACACAGACACAGACACAGACACAGACACAGACACAGACACAGACACAGACACAGACACAGACACAGACACAGACACAGACACAGACACAGACACAGACACAGACACAGACACAGACACAGACACAGACACAGACACAGACACAGACACAGACACAGACACAGACACAGACACAGACACAGACACAGACACAGACACAGACACAGACACAGACACAGACACAGACACAGACACAGACACAGACACAGACACAGACACAGACACAGACACAGACACAGACACAGACACAGACACAGACACAGACACAGACACAGACACAGACACAGACACAGACACAGACACAGACACAGACACAGACACAGACACAGACACAGACACAGACACAGACACAGACACAGACACAGACACAGACACAGACACAGACACAGACACAGACACAGACACAGACACAGACACAGACACAGACACAGACACAGACACAGACACAGACACAGACACAGACACAGACACAGACACAGACACAGACACAGACACAGACACAGACACAGACACAGACACAGACACAGACACAGACACAGACACAGACACAGACACAGACACAGACACAGACACAGACACAGACACAGACACAGACACAGACACAGACACAGACACAGACACAGACACAGACACAGACACAGACACAGACACAGACACAGACACAGACACAGACACAGACACAGACACAGACACAGACACAGACACAGACACAGACACAGACACAGACACAGACACAGACACAGACACAGACACAGACACAGACACAGACACAGACACAGACACAGACACAGACACAGACACAGACACAGACACAGACACAGACACAGACACAGACACAGACACAGACACAGACACAGACACAGACACAGACACAGACACAGACACAGACACAGACACAGACACAGACACAGACACAGACACAGACACAGACACAGACACAGACACAGACACAGACACAGACACAGACACAGACACAGACACAGACACAGACACAGACACAGACACAGACACAGACACAGACACAGACACAGACACAGACACAGACACAGACACAGACACAGACACAGACACAGACACAGACACAGACACAGACACAGACACAGACACAGACACAGACACAGACACAGACACAGACACAGACACAGACACAGACACAGACACAGACACAGACACAGACACAGACACAGACACAGACACAGACACAGACACAGACACAGACACAGACACAGACACAGACACAGACACAGACACAGACACAGACACAGACACAGACACAGACACAGACACAGACACAGACACAGACACAGACACAGACACAGACACAGACACAGACACAGACACAGACACAGACACAGACACAGACACAGACACAGACACAGACACAGACACAGACACAGACACAGACACAGACACAGACACAGACACAGACACAGACACAGACACAGACACAGACACAGACACAGACACAGACACAGACACAGACACAGACACAGACACAGACACAGACACAGACACAGACACAGACACAGACACAGACACAGACACAGACACAGACACAGACACAGACACAGACACAGACACAGACACAGACACAGACACAGACACAGACACAGACACAGACACAGACACAGACACAGACACAGACACAGACACAGACACAGACACAGACACAGACACAGACACAGACACAGACACAGACACAGACACAGACACAGACACAGACACAGACACAGACACAGACACAGACACAGACACAGACACAGACACAGACACAGACACAGACACAGACACAGACACAGACACAGACACAGACACAGACACAGACACAGACACAGACACAGACACAGACACAGACACAGACACAGACACAGACACAGACACAGACACAGACACAGACACAGACACAGACACAGACACAGACACAGACACAGACACAGACACAGACACAGACACAGACACAGACACAGACACAGACACAGACACAGACACAGACACAGACACAGACACAGACACAGACACAGACACAGACACAGACACAGACACAGACACAGACACAGACACAGACACAGACACAGACACAGACACAGACACAGACACAGACACAGACACAGACACAGACACAGACACAGACACAGACACAGACACAGACACAGACACAGACACAGACACAGACACAGACACAGACACAGACACAGACACAGACACAGACACAGACACAGACACAGACACAGACACAGACACAGACACAGACACAGACACAGACACAGACACAGACACACACAGACACACACACAGACACACACACACACACACACACACACGAGCACATTTATGAATGATCTGATAAATTACCAAATGCATTTGTCATCTGTTGCATGAGCTCGTTGCTATGGCGAAAGGTGATCCTGCCGACCTAGATACATAACACAGATAGCTAACTCACGTAATGTTCTGCCCACTCTGCCAATTTGCGATAAATGGTTCGGGAATGGCCTCGGCCAGTCTATATGACACATGCTGTCACACAAACCGGTATATACCGGTATAAGCCGGTATATCTGCACTGCGACACGAGACACATCGGCAGGCTCGCTCAGCGGAATTAAGTACTGGTGCCACATTAGCGATCCGTCTGAGTTCTGACGACGGTCAACACTGACTGGGCGGCGCAGTGGAGCGCGCTCTCATTGTGGCTGTTCTTGACGTCTGTACAGGCTCCGTGCTGTAGGAGCTCCCGCAGACAGGCGAGGTGGCCGTCCCGGGCCGCGAAGTGCAGAGGAGTGCAGCCGAGACTGTCCTGACGATTCAGCATGGACGCCAGTGACACCATGTTCTCCTGCCACACACACACACAGACATACAGACACAGCTGAGACTGTCCTGACGGTTCAGCATGGCCGCCAGCGACACCATGTTCTCCTGCCACACACACACACAGACATACAGACATACAGACACATCTGAGACTGTCCTGACGGCTCAGCATGGACGCCAGTGACACTATGTTCCCCTGCCACACACACACAGACATACAGACATACAGACACAGCCGAGACTGTCCTGACGATTCAGCATGGACGCCAGTGACACCATGTTCTCCTGCCACACACACACAGACATACAGACATACAGACACAGCCGAGACTGTCCTGACGGTTCAACATGGCCGCCGGCGACACTATGTTCCCCTTCCACACACACACAGACATACAGACATACAGACACAGCCGAGACTGTCCTGACGGTTCAGCATGGACGCCAGTGACACCATGTTCTCCTGCCACACACACACAGACATACAGACATACAGACACAGCCGAGACTGTCCTGACGGTTCAGCATGGACGCCAGTGACACCATGTTCTCCTGCCACACACACACAGACATACAGACATACAGACACATCTGAGACTGTCCTGACGGTTCAACATGGCCGCCGGCGACACTATGTTCCCCTTCCACACACACACAGACATACAGACATACAGACACAGCCGAGACTGTCCTGACGGCTCAGCATGGACGCCAGCGACACCATGTTCCCCTGCAACACACACAGACATACAGACACAGCCGAGACTGTCCTGACGGCTCAGCATGGACGCCAGTGACACCATGTTCCCCTGCAACACACACACAGACATACAGACACAGCCGAGACTGTCCTGACGGTTCAGCATGGCCGCCGGCGACACTATGTTCCCCTTCCACACACACACAGACATACAGACATACAGACACAGCCGAGACTGTCCTGACGGTTCAGCATGGCCGCCGGCGACACTATGTTCCCCTTCCACACACACACAGACATACAGACATACAGACACAGCTGAGACTGTCCTGACGGTTCAACATGGCCGCCAGTGACACTATGTTCTCCTGCCACACACACACAGACATACAGACATACAGACACAGCCGAGACTGTCCTGACGGTTCAGCATGGACGCCAGTGACACCATGTTCTCCTGCAACACACACAGACATACAGACACAGCCGAGACTGTCCTGACGGTTCAGCATGGACGCCAGTGACACTATGTTCCCCTGCCACACACACACACAGACATACAGACATACAGACACAGCCGAGACTGTCCTGACGGTTCAACATGGCCGCCAGTGACACTATGTTCTCCTGCCACACACACACAGACATACAGACATACAGACACAGCTGAGACTGTCCTGACGGTTCAACATGGCCGCCAGTGACACTATGTTCTCCTGCCACACACACACAGACATACAGACATACAGACACAGCCGAGACTGTCCTGACGGTTCAACATGGCCGCCAGTGACACTATGTTCTCCTGCCACACACACAGAGACATACAGACATACAGACACAGCTGAGACTGTCCTGACGGTTCAACATGGCCGCCAGTGACACTATGTTCTCCTGCCACACACACACAGACATACAGACATACAGACACAGCTGAGACTGTCCTGACGGTTCAGCATGGCCGCCAGCGACACCATGTTCTCCTGCCACACACACACAGACATACAGACATACAGACACAGCCGAGACTGTCCTGACGGTTCAACATGGCCGCCAGTGACACCATGTTCTCCTGCCACACACACACAGACATACAGACATACAGACACAGCCGAGACTGTCCTGACGGTTCAACATGGCCGCCGGCGACACTATGTTCCCCTTCCACACACACACAGACATACAGACACAGCCGAGACTGTCCTGACGGTTCAGCATGGCCGCCAGCGACACCATGTTCCCCTGCAACACACACACAGACATACAGACACAGCCGAGACTGTCCTGACGGTTCAGCATGGCCGCCAGCGACACCATGTTCCCCTGCAACACACACAGACATACAGACACAGCCGAGACTGTCCTGACGATTCAGCATGGCCGCCAGCGACACCATGTTCCCCTGCAACACACACAGACATACAGACACAGCCGAGACTGTCCTGACGGTTCAGCATGGCCGCCAGCGACACCATGTTCCCCTGCAACACACACAGACATACAGACACAGCCGAGACTGTCCTGACGGTTCAGCATGGCCACCGGCGACACCATATTATCATGTGGAGCCGTTACGGAACGATCGTTTTAGCTACTGGGTCCTTGACTTCTACCTCTGTCCTAAATAATCTGAGCTCTAGGGCTGGAAAATTATTTATGTGTGCTACAAAAATGATTCTTCATTCGTTTACAACCATTCCGTCGTTGTCCGTTCGAAATTATACACGTGAAACGAAAATTACTGCCCGGCTTCCTTCATTTATACGTGATCATTAGTGGAATAAGGTTCTGGCCATGTCTGGCCGAGAAAAAACAAATCCGACCCTACCCGATTGTGATGAAAATTGGCGCACCTGTAGTGTCAAGTGAGAGAAACATACACACACACTTTTAGCTCCAGGTGACCTGAATGATCATATTTAAAGGTCATCGAAGGTCATTATTTTGTGCGTACTTTATATCTTCTGTGCTAATAGACTTAGCGGAATAAAACTGACATCGAATACTTCACAGGGTTGAACTATTCGGAAAAAGGGGACAAAATTGACGTGACCTCAATATGACCTTTGACCTGACGAGGTCAAAATAATGAAATATTTTTTCTTCTTCTTCTATAAGTTGCCTGCTCGTAACTAGTTCAACCTTGGCACAATAAATCAATGTAACATCCTCTAAGAACGTGCAAAAAGAAGGGTGGAGATTTTTCAACTTTTGAAAATACCGCTCTTTGAGTATGGCAATTGGCAGTAAGTGAAACGAAGCAATGCCCCAGGGCTATTTGCATGTCGCTTGCTATAACGTGGGTTTCTTTGGCCCAATTGACGTCAAATTTGGTGGGTAGCTTCCATTTGACGATTTAAATCACTTCCCGAGTTTTCAGCTTGACCTAATCTCGCATGACCTAGCATGGCCTAGGAATAGTGTAAGGACCACAGATACGTATCACCTATAGGTAATACGGTGTTTTATAGATGTTCAGGAGCATAATACATATGCACAGGTGTTAACAGGGTACATTTATGGTTTCCATTGAGGTCATGACCCCGGATGACTTTTTAAGAGGTCAACCGAGGTCACTGACCTCCGATGACCTGAGGTGACATTTTTTTACTCTAATAGCTTCTAGGACAATTTGTGACGCAGATTTCAAATTTGAAATTGGCACCCATATTTTGCATAATTATATGCTCAATTGGGGCCATGCTCTGTCACAGGTCAACCGAAGTCACTGACCTCCGCTGACCTAAGATGACTTTTAACATCCCGCAGATTTTAAGATCCTTTCACAACCAAGTATGTTTTGCAGATATCTACCAACTGTGGATAAACACAAAACAGCCGTCTATGATGAATGCGGATATGCGGAATGCGGTACAAGAATCAATAAATGTTAAGAATCGTTCATAAATTACGTTACGCTATTTTCACGTTTAAGTTGAGATCAAGATCCTTTCCCTTTTTCGCGATTCAAATTTTGCTTAACCTTATTCCCTGCGGGGGGCAGATTATACCCCCCCCCCCCCATCCGGTTGTTTTTCGCCTCATACGCCGTCCTGAGTGCGCCATTGGTTGAACAGTGCATTCATCCTATCTACAATGAGCATAAGTGTGTGAACAGATTATGGGGCGTAGAGAAGAACCTTCAAAACATGCGTTTGATCCACCCTCAAATCAGCAAGTTTCTAAAAAAGCGTGACGTAGATGGTGCCCCCCCCCCCCCCCACGTTGTTTATCTGAATCCGCCTTTGCGCAATATATTACATCTAACAAATTACAGCAAATAATGCCCACATATGACGTTCATATCGTCCCAAATAAGCACGAACAGCACATTTTTGTTATCCGAAAATCCCCCCAATTTATATCTGCTGAATACGCCTGTGATTTTTCATTTTTGTATTTGTCTTTTTATATATTAAAGACCTGTACATTTCAAGCTCAAACACGTGTGTTGCATGACAATCGGTGATACCACATGACCGCAATGACCTTCCCCCCAAAAAAACATCCGAAATTTTCGTATTTTTTGCCCCCTGGTCCCCTATTTGTGACAAAAAATAGAGGTCGAAAAAAAATGACAAATCGAATGGTGTTTGTTCAATGGAAATCGACTGAGCGATTCTCGAGATCCCTGGCTGCCCTCCCCCCCCTCCCCCCCCCCCCCCCTGCAGGTTAACGTAATTCTGGCCGCCCGCAGGAAATAGGGTTAAATGAGCTGCAATTGGGCACGTTGAGTTGCAGCACCACACCAAAACAAGTGCCACCATCTGATTCCGCATACATTTTTACATAGGGATCTGCGTGAAAATGAAGAAAGCTCTTGCCCAATATTCCGATGAAAATCTAAAAAAATAGAATAGGTTTGAAAACTGCTCGAATTTGGGAGAAATGCAGTGCTAAAACTACCGTGCATCTGCATCTTAACTGCAATTGGGCACGTTAAGTACAACTGACAAAACGATATGCTATAGCTCATCTTGTAGCCAATGCTTCAATGTATCTGAATGTGCGTGACGATCAACTATGATATGTTTTAAATCACTGGCAGAAGTAATTTAGTGATATTTTCACCAAATTCCCAATGGGCCACGGAACGCCCGGCGGCCGCCCGGCCGGGCAATGAGCGCTTCACGTTCCGTAACGCAGGCAAAGGACACTCTCTCCTGACACATCTGAGGCCTGAGATGTGAAGTCCGGGATTGTTTCCAGATGTTCAGAGAATGCACAGTGCACATCTAAAAAATATAATAATGCATTATAATAATTATAATAAATTATTAATTATAATAAATATACATAATAATGAAAAGAAGTGCAATGAACAAAGTTACGGGTATAAAAACGTTATAATGCAGGAACCAAAAATAAATACCGTCTTTTTATCCTCAGTCAGGACTGGGAGAACCGGAGGCTGTTGTCTAAGGATTAATCTCGAATCATATATATCCTTTACTTTTAGCTGCTCCCTCAGCAGTTTGAGTAAGGAGCAGGCGAACAATGCTCAAACAGCTTAATAGCTGTCATCAGAGTAATCGGTTAGTAATCCACAAACATTTTTCTCTTGATTCTTCACGTCGCGCTGCATGTCTCGCTGAGGCTGAGTTTACCGCAACTCACTAGTTTGGCGTCCATCAGCTGGCTGAGTTTGCCGCCATTGAGCACGATGTAGTGGACCATGTTCCTGCCGCGTTTGTCGGCCGGTTCCAGAGAGGCGCCCAGGGTCAGGAGCGAGCCGACAGCTCTCCAGGAGGAGCGTGATGCCGCCAACAGAAGCGGAGTCCTCTCCTCCGAATCCAGCACCGATAGATCTGCCCCCTGTCGGCAGGTCAGGTCAGGGGTGGTCAGGGGAGACCAAGTCAGCAGCCTTGTCGGATATCTTCAAACAGTTGGCCCAGATCAGGGCTCGGGTATTTGGATAAGAAATAATAAATTGTTTGGAACATGTCATGTCTTATTTCTTATCAATACATACATTCCTTAAAGTCTAAATTCCTTATGAATACGGTTAAACATATAAAGCAAACGTTCAAAACAATGTCGACACAATGCGACAAGCCATAAAGCTATAACTCGTAGCGAGGCGAGGGAGCGACTGAAAGTAGACTGTCCCGCTCCACATTTCAGTACTCCGGTACAGTATACCTAGACAGTAACTGGGTGAAACTATGAAACGGAATATACATTATACAATAGTTTATTTTTGTATATTACGTTTTTATTTATTAAATGTAACTCTGATCAGAAGACGGCACGCTACAGAATAATGGCTTTGATTAGCCCTACGGAATATACATGGATAAGGGCGTCAAAGCTTGTCAATTGTGAGACAATAAAATATTAGCCGTTTTTACGAAGGATTTTCCGTTTGGGGCGATTTGGGCGTTTGGGGCGATTGGGGCGATTGGGGGGTTTGGGGTAAATGGGCCTATAGCTCGTAAGAACACGGCTTTTCCAGGTGATTTTTGGTATCAATCACAACTTTATGAATTAATGCATTTTTCTGGAAATTCCATTTGAATGATAATACCATAGTTTACTTAAAATTAAAAATTTCACCTTAAACTAGCTCTGGGGTTGCCAGACGGCTGGGGTGTTCGTGCGATGCCATCTTGCTCGAATCCCGGAAGTGCCTGGTTCGGGAAATGGTCATATTTTGCAACGACATGGTTTTCAGGAATAATAACTTATTTCAATGAAAACTAGACTTTTTGGGGCCGGGTGGCTCAGTTGGTAGAGCGTTGGACTCGGAATTGAAGGGTTCCGGGTTCGAGTCTGGCTACTGACTCAAGTCATTCCGTTCCCGTCCCGGAGGGGGTGGTACCCCTCCCCACCCGCGACGGCATATAGCTATAGGCCGGACTACGGGGAGGGCGAGAACCCCCCCCCCCCCAAAAAAAAAAGAGAAGAAAAAAAGTAATTTATGAGTTTTCAGTACTAGTGGCTGCAGAAAGCCCGCATGTTTCATGGGTTTATAAGTGTCTTTACTGAGGTCTTTTCAGATTGTTGTGAGATTAATCAATTAATAATTTAATCAAATAAAAAACATTTGGTGTGATTCGAAATGCGTAAGGATCGTTCTGGTTTTCGGAAACCAACGAAGTTACTGCTCTAAATTGGACGATCTCAGCGGGACGGAGCGACGTTGAATTAAGGTCTGTCTATGCTTTTGACATTTGATTGCGTTTTTCATCATAATGTTATATTTCTTTGCCATTAATATCTTCATTTTTGCCCTAACTAACTGTCAATTGCGTATTTTATTTAATCAAAGCTGATTATCTAGTATACTTTTTAGCCTCTTTTGGGGCGTTTTCGGTATGTTTTGTAGAAGGAACTAACACAACCCAAAATTGCCAGATTTGCTCATGAATCTGAATATTCAAAGCAAACTAACGGTAAATATTGCATTGTAAGAACATATACTTATACATTAATTCATAAAATTGTGATTGATACCAAAAATCACCGGAAAAAAACGCGTTCTTACGAGCTATAGACCCAATCGCCCCAAACGCCCCAAACGCCTCAAACGCCCCAAAACGCCCCAATCGCCCCAAACGCCCCAATTGCCCCAAACTCCCCAAACGCCCCCAAACGCCCCAAACGCCCCAAACGCCCCAAACGCCCCAAACGCCCCAAACGCCCCAAACGCCCCAAACGCCCCAAACGCCCCAAACGCCCCAAAACGCCCCAAACGTAAAATCCTTCGTGAAAACGGCTAATGACAGCCTAACTTCAACTTGCCAATACGGCAACATGTAGCCGCCATCTATATTCCACTGCGTCCATATTGCCCCCTCTCTCTGTGGACAGTCCGCCTCATCTACGATATGATTTCGTCCAGCGGTAAGCACACTATTTATACAGAGTTCGTCTTTCGACCTACCTGTGTATGGAGAAACTCCACCAGAGCGCTGTGGTCGAACTTGGCGGCACAGTGCAGCGGGGTCATGTCGGCAGAGTCCGCATGTCCAACACGGTCATCACGTCCTTCGGCTGCGGCGAGACACCGACCAAACGACACTCAGCTGGCAGACAGACAGACGCTCGGCCGATGGCGCTACGTCTCCCTGAGTCTGATGTCGAGAGGTATGCAGAGCTTAAATAAAAAGCAACTTAATAAATGATGTCATGAGATACTTATACTTTGGGGAACCATAACCCGCGCCGTGCCAGTGCTCGGCGCCACTTTCGCCGTGCCATGGGTGGGGGGGGGGGGGGGGGGGGGGGGGGGCCGTTTCGAAGACCTCCCTTTGAACTCCGCTCCTATGGAACGTACACAAAACCGAAGAAAAAACGTTCGAAAGCTCGACAAAAATAATTTTGAAACTATTTCAGTCATTTTTTTCTCATGTAAGGTCACCAGATGACCAGAAGCCATCAAAGGTAAGATTTTCCCAGTTTTAAGATTTCGCTCCAGAACCCCCCCCCCCCCCCCAATATCTCGGGAACTATGCTGGCTAGAAAGAAATAGGAAAAATAATTGAAAGCTCTTGAAACACGCAATTGCGCAAATCAAAGTGTCCTCAAATTTTAGCTCTGGTCAATAGTTTAGGCTCCAGAGGTCATAATTTTGTTTTGTTGTTGTCAAAACAGTTTTTTCGCGCATAACTTTTTACCGAATGAAGATAAAGAAATAATTTTGACGCCATCGTGTTTGTCTCGTCATGACACTTCGAATCACATTCATGTTGACCAGGTTAGGTCAACTGAGAAATTTGACCTTGGGTCAAGGTCAAGTGGTAACCTAAGTAGGTCATGTTGTATATTGGAAGACGTGTCTCGACGAGACAAGTACATTGGCGCCGGTTTCACTTCTCTATCTTCATTCGGTCGAGAGCTATTGATACAAAAGTGTTGGTGGCCTCGGATGACCTCAGCTGACCCGTTAGGGGTCACTGAACAAGCATTGCACCTGGATCATCAAGAATGTCCTATGATAACATAATCCAGACGGAATTGGACTAATATCATGCATATCCTCGGAATATGAAGCATTTGCATATTTCCCAATTGACATAATGGGGAGT
>JAXIVJ010018291.1:0-23670 GCA_036785665.1 Chirona hameri | reverse complement strand
CTCAAGTAAGACTAATTTTAAATCCTGCTAATCTAGGGTGCGGGGTGCAGAGTGATTCTATTCATTTTGTATTTTTAATATGTACAAATGTTTTTTTTTTTGCAATCTTGACTGAGGAACATATTTGCCTGCTGGTGCACAATATGGCAGCAACATTATGATGTCAATAGTACCGTGTGGCAGGCGGCAGCATTGCAAAAACAGCAACATAGTGCACCAAGACCATATGTTAAAACCTTATTTCTATGTCTGTCAGTACTATATGCTTTGTCTTGTAAACATTGGCAAATTTGTAGGGACAAAAACTGATGACAAACTTGTAGCTTCAGAATCCCAACGGTGACACACAGCTATGGTTCCCAACCCTGCTGAAGTGGCAAAATGTGGTCCAGCAGATAACCAACCACTACATGTTGACTTATAACTCACTTACGAGGACTTACGGAGACTTTTACTCTGGGAACATAGTTACTGACATTCAGGAAATTCATCAAAACTGTTAAGTATAAACTCACTATCAGAAGGCTTTTACTTGCAAGAAATATTCTCTATAATACACTTAAATGCTAGGTCATTGAAAAACAAAATGGACAATTTCCTAACCTAAGGTTACCTATTGAAAACCTATTGAAACCTATTGAAAGAATCAGAAGATAGGCACGTGAGTTGCTTTTGCAATCTTTTGCCTTCTTATGGTTATGTTTCTATGATTCCAAAGCCAACTAGAGTTGGTAAGAATCATTCATCATTGCTCGATAACATTTATAAATAAACACAACCACAGTCTTCTGGTGTATTGATGGTGTAATGATCTTTCAGATCATTGTCCTGTAATGCCCTTATATCATGGATATATAAAACAGAATCGAACAATCTACCCAAGGAAGTTTTTAACATGCATAAGCTTCCAGAGCTTAATCAATATATTACAGCCAATCTGGCAAATTTCCAAGCTATAACAGATCCTAATCTAGCTTGTGTTGCCTTAATAAATACTTTTACCTAAGGAGAATTCACAAGTTTTCCAAAACAATACAGCCATGCAGAAGACAAAATGTCATTGAAGCAATGGATAAGCCCCAGTATTCTGTGTTCAATTAATAGAAATAATAAGTTGTGCAAGAAATGTATTACAAAAGTAGTGATAAGCATGCAGGGGCGCTTGGACTATGTTCAGTTGGGGGGGGGGGGGGGGGGGGGGCGGGCGGCGGAGACATTCTGAAGCGATCCTTCCATGCAACAACGCCCATAGGCGAAATGTTAAAATCCAAAATGTGTGTGTGTGTGTGTGTGGGGGGGGGGGGGGGGGGGGGGGGGAGGGGGTTAGGGGCGGCTACCTCCTGTTTCCTACGCCTATGTAAGCATGACAATGAATATAACAATATAGAAACATTCTTACAAGGTAATGAAGGAGGCAAAACTATTATATTTTCAAAGTCGTTGAGGCTAGCAAAGAAAATAATGAAGAAACATGGAAGTTACTTAGAGAAGCCTTAAAATGCAAGGAAACGCCAAACTGCATACTATCTTGTTGCATTGATGATGCTAACACAGTTCATACCAGTGAACATGTAGCAAGTGGTTTTAACAATTTCTTTGCATCCATAGGACAACAGCTGGAAAGTGATATGCCTACCTCAGAGAGTAGCCCAATGGAATATCTTATACAAATAGACTATCCGGCCTTTAGCACCCCATTGTCCACAAATCCTTTGCAAATTGAGTATATTATAAACTAATTGAACTCTGTGGGCGGCGGAGTAGACAGAATAAGTACCAAAGATTATTCTGGCAACATATACAAACTGTATCCATCATCTTACTTATTTCTTTAATCTTTGTCTTAAAAATGCTTGAAGTGAAAGTGGCCGAAAAGTGAGGGGGTCATGCCCCCTCCCCCCGCTCCCTGTTCCTACGCCTGTCTTCCGTCGTCAGCAGCTAGGCAAGGGCGCCTCCACCTTCCGAAAGTGTGTGTGTGTGGGGGGGGAGGCATTCTGAAGTCGATTCGTTCCATGCAACGCCCATAGGTGTAATGTTAAAATCCGAAAATGTGGGGGGACACGTCCCCCCGGCCCCATGCCCCCCCCCGTTGTGGCGGAGCCCCTGCAGCTAGGGTCGTTGCTACACAGGCTGTATTGGCTGTACCAGGTCACAATGCAGTGGCGGATCTACGGTTGGGCAAAATGGGCAATTGCCCCTCCCCCCCCCACCGCCTGAAATCGGAGCAAAATTGACACATTTCCTGTTATAGAAGAAAATATAAACGACTTTATTAAGGAAAGTTAGCTTTAAATCAGCTATCAATGCATAAGCAAGCAAATCCGATGCGTTTTCAGAATTGTGTGAGACTTTTTTTTGAATTTTGCCCCCCTCCCGCCCACCACTCGTTCTGGATCCGCCAATGTCACAATGCGCTGTATGTGTGCATAATGATGCAGTTGCATGTTGTCTTCAGTTATACATTAAGTAACACTGAGCCTGATACGGGGATTGAGGCGGATAATGGGCGAGGGGTTCGAACGGATGAATCTGGATGAACACTGTGGCCATGCCAAATGTGTCACCGCACTGTGAGCAAAAGTCACGATGTCGAGCCATTAAATGACACTTCATGCGCCACTGGCGGATCCAGGGGGGGAGCATCAGGGGCAAATCCCCCGCAGGAATCGGGGGGGGGGGGGGCATTAATACAAGTATGTCCCCCCCGCGCGTTCCCCTGCACTGAACGTGAAAAACAATCTGATCTTAGGAGAAAAATTCATGAAACGGAAGTTTTTGTCTTCTCTCGAGTGATTGAATTTGAAGTTTGTATGTGTCCCTTTCTTTCAATGATAGACAAAACAGCGAACCTGATGCAATTCAAGCAGCCCCAGTGACACTTAACCCGCGCCCCCGCTGGGGGGGGGGGGTGCAGAATCTGCCCTCCCCAGAATCAGAATCAGAATCAGAATATATTAAAGCCCATCCAGGTACACGCTGGCTTTTCATGTGCTCGCGTCAATGGCATGGATAAAATACCTAATCTCATACACATAAGATACATATACATACACACATACACACACCTGCACTATCACCGCCGCGCCATACCCAGCTGTTTCTTGACCTTCTTTCTGAACACAGAAAATACGGGTCTCCCTAATGTCTGGCGGTAGGGCGTTATATGCTCGGGCGGCTCGATAAGCAAAGCTCCGCCTCCCGGACTCGGTCCTGATCCGTGGTACGACAAGGAGGTCATCCTGTCTGGTCGATCTCTGTCTCACACTCCGCACGGTATGGAATTGGCTCGCAAGGTCATTTGGTTGTCCCTGGGTCATGATCACTTTGAGCAAGCATAGTGTACGGTACATCACGAGGTCCTGGGCAGGTAACCAGTTCAACTCGTCCAGTACATCACGCACGTGGTCGCGCCTGCGCCGCCCAGAAACCACTCTCGCACAGAAGTTGAGTAGTCTCTGTATACGCGTCACTGATTGTGCAGTAGAGTTTCCGTATACAGCGATACAGTAGCGAATCAGTGAGATCACTAGTCCGTTCACGAGCGCCGGCAGTACATCATGGGGGAGGCGATGCCTCGCATGGCTCAGTCCGATCAACAGACCATGTTGACCATGATGTTGTGGTCTACATCATGGTGTGGTGTTGTGATGCACTTCGCTACCAGTTGGTTGACATGCGGTTCAAAAGATAAGTGCCGGTCCATCACTATCCCTAAGTTCTTTACTCGTTGAGCATCCTCTACGGTCACACCATTTACATTGATGGAAGTTATTGGTAGGTCCTGGAGCATTTGACGGGTGCCTAAAACGATCAGTTGAGTCTTGCTAGAGTTGACTTTCATTTTATTCTGTGTGAACCACTGGAACAAAGCGCACAGGGCCGATTCCAGGTGCTGAATGAGATACACAATGTCACGTTTGTGTCCGGTAACAAGAATTTGTGTGTCATCGGCGTGTCCGATCAACACGCCGATGACACACAAATTATATGTGTGATGTTAACATTATCACCAACGTACAGGCTAAGGTCGTTGGAGAAGATGCTGTACAACAGGGGTCCCAGCGATGTGCCCTGATACACCCCGATAGGGTTTCTAACCGCCCCGGACAAGCGCTGGCGACCATCGGGAGAGCAAATTCTGACATGTTGATAGTGGTTTGACAGGTAGCTCGCGAACCAGGTGCTATCAACGCCATACAGTTCTAGTTTTTGAATCAGTTTCGAATGGCTCACAACATCAAAGCATTTACTTAAATCTAACAGTACAAGAAGTGATATTTCGCCGTGGTCCATACCATGAAGTACTTTGTCTGTGACATCTATAAGAGCTGTCTCAGTGGAGTGGTAGCGTCGAAAACCATGTTGCGTGCAGGAGAACAAATGGTTTGAATCAAAGTAGACATACAGTTGCTTATGAACAATTCGCTCTACGATCTTGGCCAAACAAGGAACGAGTGAGATAGGTCTAAAGTTAGAAGGGTCTCTGATGGAGCCCGACGACTTGTATATGGGCTGAGCAATTGCAACCTTCCACGAATCTGGTACAATGCCGGTGACTAGACTGGTGTTCACAATGCATAAAACGACATGTGAGATAGCACTAAAACACTTTTAAAAAAACGCCATGGACAGTCCGTCGGCACCGCACGCTCCGCTACTGTTCATATTGGTGACCGTGTCCCGCAGCTCGGCGCCGGTCACCGGCCGGACCGCGAACCCGTCCGACCCCACCCGAGGTAGGCGGACCGGCAGCTCCGCAGTACCGGCCGGCACTCCCGCGGCAACGGCCGTCGCAGTCCTGGTGCCAATCTCCGCGAAGTACTGGTTGAGCGTGTCTGGGTCGATGTCTGGAGTGGTTTTCTGTCCGCCCCTCTTGCTGGCGATGATGGGACGCACACAGCGGTACATGGAGCCAGGGCCCGCCTCAGCTATGCGCTGTCTAATGCTGTCACGTGAGTCGCGCAGTATAGCCGAGCGGGTCTGCCGGTTCAGCTCCCTGTACCGCGCGCGGTCTCCCCGCCGTAGGGCGGCGCGCCGCTCCGCCATGATTCGCCGGGTCTCCTCGGTGACATGTGGTGGGTGGGGGTTCCGAATGCGAACCCCTCGGACCGGGGCCAGCTCGTCCAGCACGGCGGTGAGTTGGTCGATAAAAAAGTCATTCTGCCGCTGCACATTGTCAGTAACGAAAACTGGGGACCAGTCAACGCTACCGAGCCGGGCCCGGAGCACGTCCATATCGATGGATTTCCAACCACGGGTCCGCACCACAACGGGGGTCGGGCGGCATTTACGAATGCGCAACAGGGCACGGGTGAAATGGTGGTCGCTGAAATCACACCGGCGCACACCTGCCCGAACCACCATGTCGGCAGAGTTGGTGATGATGACGTCGAGTACAGACCCGGAGCCGGGATACGTCGCATCACTGATGGTCTGTGACAGCGAGTACCTCTGGAGCAGCCTGGTGAGGTGACCGCCGGGCGCGTTCCCAGTGGTCACCCGAAGGTCACAATTAAGGTCGCCAGCCAAGACCAGAAGACCGCGGTGCTCCGTCTTCTGGTCTCCGGGGGTATCTTTATCCGGGGGTATCTTTATCGGGGGTATCTTTATCGGGGGTATCTTTTTGCCACAAAAAGATGCCCCCACGGTGAGAGGCTGGGTCCGCCAGTGCATGCCGCGGTACTTATACCTGGGGGCCGAATTTTCCCATACCAAGTTAGGTGGGCGCCACTTGAAGCGTTTTTACCACCCCTGTAAATTAATCCCATTACCAAAATGACTAACTTTATCACCGTAAATGACTTAAAATCACAGACACGTCACAACATATTGAGGATTTCGGCCGATGGACTTTAAAAAAAAAACTGGCTTAGGTGAGGTGAGGTGAGGTGAGGTGAGGTGAGGTGAGGTGAGGTGAGGTGAGGTGAGGTGAGGTGAGGTGAGGTGAAGTGAGGTGAAATGAGGTGAGGTGAGGTGAGGTGAGGTGAGGTGAGCTGAGCTGAGCTGAGCTGAGCTGAGCTGAGGTGAGGTGAGGTGAGGTGAGGTGAGGTGAGGTGAGGTGAGGTGAGGTGAGGTGAGGTGAGGTGAGGTGAGGTGAGGTGAGGTGAGGTGAGGTGAGGTGAGGTGAAGTGAGCTGAGGTGAGGTGAGGTGAGGTGAGGTGAGGTGAGGTGAGGTGAGGTGAGGTGAGGTGAGGTGAGGTGAGGTGAGGTGAGGTGAGGTGAGGTGAGGTGAGGTGAGGTGAAGTGAGCTGAGGTGAGGTGAGGTGAGGTGAGGTGAGGTGAGGTGAGGTGAGGTGAGGTGAGGTGAGGTGAGGTGAGGTGAGGTGAGGTGAGGTAGGATAAAGGCTTGATAGAAGCTTGACAAAGAAATTGTGATGCTTTAACATGGAAATCAATGAGAAAGTGGTTATTTCGGTGATGGAATAAGCATTTCGGAGATGGATTAATACCCTGCCGAGTTGTATTGCTTAATGTCATTGGCAGGTTAAATTGGGTGCCAATTTGTTGTTGATTCCATCAACTACAAAAAGTTACTAATGGCTTACACTGTCATTTTTGCCATATTTTCAGAATTTCCGTGAATGTGCAGGGATGTATGAACGTCATGAAACTACTGTGAGCGGCAGACCGATCGGGAACCTAATTTTCAGCGATAGCTTTTTAAAGCACCAACTGGTATGAACGAATTTTTCGCAATGGACGTTTTAGATCCTGCGCCAATTTCCATTACTAACGTTTAATTAGGATTAATGATTAATGTCAATCCAAAATGTAGGGCACTTCCCGTTCACTCGTAATGTTAAAACTCGCGCAGGGAATTTAGTCTGCGAGCAGAGGCTATCGCGAAAGGGAGGAGTTATGCTCTTACGTCAGAGCCCTGACTGACCCTATAACCGGCGCTGTCCGACCCGTGACCGGTCAGTTGCGAGTGGTGGGTGGAGTCAAGGGCGGGGCTACAGAGCGACCGGACATGTTACCTCTACTAGCATTGGGCCTCTACTAGCATGTTGTTTGATGGGACCCGACTGCCGCGTGTGAACTGCTCGGCTCGTTAGAGTTCAATCTTTTTCTCGTCATAGTATTTTTTAAAACGTTGATGTTAAAAGCATATTCCGCTAAATAGAAGTTACCGATACAGATATCGATGATTGATTAATTATTACAAATGGTTAAAGAAAGTCGAAAATCAGCGAGCACCGGGAATCGAACCCGCCCTCGAAAAGATGATCGTTCCGCTCGCTGTTGCCAGATTTTACGTTGATGTTGGACCGTCGGACGGTTCTAGCGGATTGTATCTTTTCACGTTCCACTCCGCTCCCGCTTCGCTCTTGAGTTCCGCTCCCAGTGCGAACCGGCCTTTACCCGCCGCCCGCTAGCGTTAGTTACGTTGGTAACGTTAGTAACTAACGTTCCGCCTTAAAATATGCCCGAAAAACCAAGCGGGGGAAGGGGAGGGGGAGGGGGGGGGGGGCAAAAAGAGCAGCCCCCAGCGCGGCGGCTCGAATGTGGCGCGGAGGACCAGCAGCTACAGCTGGCTAATTTAAATACACGCCGCAGCATATCAAACAAAGATGACTTAGTTTCAAATAGAGCCAACTCATCTTCACCAGTCACGCGAGAAAGACGAGCTATGTCTTGCATGTATTGATACGACTTCTCACCGGTCACACAATCAGTGTCTTGCGAATAATGAGCGCATCTCGGGACACGAACAGCACTTGAACGCATCTCGCCCATTTGCCGTGAGGGCAGAATTTCCGGCGTGCTTGGGAAGGGAATGTTCTGCGGGGACGAGACATTACTGCCACAGTAGAGACAGTACTGTCACAGTCTGCTCTGCGGGGACGAGACAGTACTGCCACTGTCTGCTTGGGAAGGGAATGTTCTGCGGGGACGAGACAGTACTGCCACAGTCTGCTGGGAAGGGAATGTTCTGCGGGGACGAGACAGTACTGCCACAGTCTGCTGGGAAGGGAATGTTCTGCGGGGACGAGACAGTACTGCCACAGTCTGCTGGGAAGGGAATGTTCTGCGGGGACGAGACAGTACTGCCACAGTCTGCTGGGAAGGGAATGTTCTGCGGGGACGAGACAGTACTGCCACAGTCAATGTTCTGCGGGGACGAGACAGTACTGCCACAGTCTGCTCTGCGGGGACGAGACAGTACTGCCACAGTCTGCTGGGAAGGGAATGTTCTGCGGGGACGAGACAGTACTGCCACAGTCAATGTTCTGCGGGGACGAGACAGTACTGCCACAGTCTGCTCTGCGGGGACGAGACAGTACTGCCACAGTCTGCTCTGCGGGGACGAGACAGTACTGCCACAGTCTGCAGTCAGTCGAGACAGTACTGCCACAGTCTGCTGGTTGGTTTGACTAGAGACACCATTGGACGAACTCGGTCCGTGCGGGTGTGGCGGAGTTCAGCACGGCCCCCCGAACTGATCCAGGTAGTGCAGGACGCGGCTGTAGACCAGCTGGCCGGCGTCGATGCCCCACATAAAGTCCAGGTGCTGCCAGAGACGCCAGCGGACCGGCTCGCTGCGCACTAGGTTAGGCAAACGCGCCGCCAGCAGAGCCACGTCCTGTCAGCAGCAACATCAGAAACACACACCACACCGACTGTCAGCAGGAGCAGAAACACACAACACCGACTGTCAGCAGGAGCAGAAACACACAGCATCGACTGTCAGCAGGAGCAGAAACACACAACACCGACTGTCAGCAGGAGCAGAAACACACAGCACCGACTGTCAGCAGGAGCAGAAACACACAGCACCGACTGTCAGCAGGAGCAGAAACACACAGCACCGACTGTCAGCAGGAGCAGAAACACACAACACCGACTGTCAGCAACACCAGAAATACACAGCACCAGCTGTCAACAGGAGCAGAAACACACAACACCGACTGTCAGCAACACCAGAAATACACAGCACCAGCTGTCAACAGCACCATGAATACACAGCACCCAGCCCGGCCCGGCCCGGCCCCATGAACACCAAGCCCAGACCCGGACCAGGCCCGTTCAAATTCATTGGTTTCCGGAGTCCGGACACATTGGCGAATGTTATTTTGCCGAATGTCATTTTGGCGAATGCATATTGTCGAACCTACTATGGCTATGAAATTTTGCCTGGCCGTGTCCTTTTTTTGGCAGTGTCCTGAGATGTGACCTTATTTTGAAAATGTCTCGTTAACGTTAGATGCGGCTCATTGAGAGCTTTGGATTACGGCCTTGCGCGTCTCGCTGCGGTCATTGGTTCGGAATATAACGAAGGGGCAGAATCTGCCCCCCCCCCCCCAGCGTGTTCGATCGAATACCCCAGCGGGGCGCGGGTTAATTTGTCTTTTTAAATCAGAAAATATGTCAAATTTTGGGAGAATTTGGGCGGTTTGGGGCATGTCAGCTTGCCTCCCCCCCCCCCCCCTGCTGGATCTGCCAGTGGCCATAAACTAAGACAAGCTACTTGAAAATCCTGTGAGCGCTTAACATTTTCAACGGAAGTTTTATACGTTGCTATTTTCTGAAGTTGTCTTTCCAAACTTACGACGGATCGTTTCGCGTAAAGCCCCTCCACACTCCATAGTCTACACATTAGTGACTTTGAATTACCTCGAATTTATGTGTTTCCAATGTAATATGTCACAAACGTGAGCAATCGGGACAACGTAAAATGTTGAGGGCCAGACGTTCCGCGTTGCCAATAAGATTTAACCCTACAAGATTTCAAAAGTCATGCAACGTATAGCGACAAACAGAAACAGGTTAGATAGCTCGAAACAAACAAGGTCCAATGAAAGTACTAAGTCATTATTTTAGGTCAGGTCATTTAGGCCATTGAGGTCACCAGAGGTCCACAAAGGTAAAATTTAGGCCATAAATGGGTGTCCTTACCGAAACCCGTTTATATCTCGAGAACAAAAAGAGGTAGCGACGCGCGAAAAAACGTCCGAAAGATTACTGGCGGATCCAGGGGGCATCAGGGGCAAATGCCCCCCCCCCCCGCAGGAATCTTGGAGGGGGGCATTCAATACAAGTATTCCCCCCCCCCCGCGCGTTCCCAATTTATCGTAAAATCGTCTTTGCAGCAGTCAAAATCCAGCTATCCACAGTCAAAAACCGGAAAATTTCGCGCCGCTTCGCGGCATGACACAACTTTCGCAATAGCTTATACAAATTTGGAAAATGGGAAAATGAATTCCCTTAGGTAAGTGTCTGGCAGAGGCTCTCCTTGGCGATAATTGCTGGCCCTGGCGGGTACAAGGGGCATCAGCGACAAATGCCCCCTCCCCCTCCACAGGAATCTGAGAGGGGCATTCAATACAATTATGCCCCCCCGCGCGTTCCCTGCACTAAACGTGAAAAACAATGATCCTATGAGAAAACTTCATGAAAACGGAAGTATTTTTATCTCGAGTGATTGAATTTGAAGTTTGTATGTCTTCCCTTTTTTAATGATTGAGAAAACAGCGCACCTGATGCCATTCAAGCAGCCCCAACCGGAAAATTTCGCGCCGCTTCGCGGCATTACACAACTTTCGGAATTACTTATACAAATTTGGAAAATGGGAAAATGAATTCCATTAGGTAAGTGGCTGGCAGAGTATCTCCTTGGCGGTTATTGCTGCCACTGGCGGATCCAGGGGGCATCAGGGATAAATACCCCCCTTCCACAGGAATATTAGAGGGGCATTCAATACAAGTATCCCCCCGCACGTTCCCTGCACTGAACGTGAAAAACAATGATGTTAGCAGAAAACTTCATGAAAACGGAAGTTTTTTTCCTTCTCTCGAGTGATTGAATTTTAAGTTTGTATGTATCTCTTGCTTGCAATGATAGACAAAACACCGCACCTGATGCAATTCAAGCAGCCCCGGTGACAATTAACCCGCACCCCGCTGGGTGGGGGGGGGGGGGGGGGGGGGGACAGAAGCAGCCCCCTCCCGGATGTTCTCAATAATTTCAAAACTATGATAGATATCAACGTCAAACTTTCAGTAGTCGTCCCAGATGATAGACAAGGTTCACATCTAACGTCTGTCACCGTGACCTGACTCCGTCCTTTAACCTATAATTTGACCTCCAGTTGTAGGTCAAATCCTCCAATTAGAGGTCAAATTCGAGGTGAAAAGACGGGGTCAGGTCACGGTGACGGACGTTAGATGTGGACCCTGACTATCATCTGGGACCACTTTTGGAAGGATAGGTACGGCAATACATTCGGACCGTTATTGGGTA
The DNA here is from genome assembly GCA_036785665.1 of Chirona hameri. Taxonomy (NCBI): domain Eukaryota; kingdom Metazoa; phylum Arthropoda; class Thecostraca; order Balanomorpha; family Balanidae; genus Chirona; species Chirona hameri. The sequence goes on along the minus strand of JAXIVJ010018291.1, from coordinate 12,428 downwards.
CCCCGTCCTTTGACCTTTCATTTTACTTTGAAGATGCCCCTGAAGAGCAAAATGAAGGTCATATTCGTGATCAGCGTGCCACAATTGACATTGGGCCGAGGTTGGGCGAAATCTGAATCCGTCGCTGAATAAGTCTCTGAAGAATTCGCTAACTTCACGGACGTTCAACAGTTCTGGTTTACGCGTCAGCCGATTTGAAGATCTCCGGAACGGAGGATCGTAGGCGTAAAGTTCGCAGCGGTAGTAGCAATGCTTGGTTGAGATCAAGGTACTTTAAAGGAAATAGTTCACCTTCAACATGGGTTTTGAACTGAAATAGCAATTGTGTAGCCCGTGTTGAGAAATCCTTATCTGGAACTTGTCTTGGCTGAAAAGACTCTCCAGCCGAAGATATTTGACTTTTTGGCGAAGGAATACGGCGCATATAATATGTACCGTACCGTCTGAAAGTGCCAGCACTGCCATGGAGCATGCGCAGACCAATAACGCACACCATAAAATCAATAATTTACAACCTTCTGTCCTGAATTGGCGCGATGTAGGACCATTTTTAAAAAGAAAAAAAGAAACTGTATTAAAAATATAATACAATCGTGTTCTGAGAAAAAAATCCGAAGGTGAACTATTTCCTTTAATAGGTTGAGATATGGCCGTTTCCACCACGGCCATGGGGTATTTTGCAGGGCTAAATATCCCACTAAATACCCTACGGCGGAAATCAGTTGTCTGATTTATCCCTAGTAGCACACTACATTGATGCGACATTTCCTTTTGGTTGAGATCATTCTGAAATGTAACGTCATAGTGCTACAACGAATCAATATAGATTCAATAGCATTTTCCATTGATTTCACGTTGCGTATTTGTTGATAACGGGTAGATGGGCAACGTTGTGTCTCGACCAGAAGACGATATCATCTCAACATTCAAGTTAAGCTCGAGGTGTCTCATGAGAACATCTATATATCAAAAAGCAAGCCTTGAACAGCATGACAGCCTCAAATAAATCACACGTGTACATTGTATTTAATGTCGTGCGGTTACAGCCAAATGACATCGCCTTAACATTGTCTTTCGATAACTTATTGTCATTTTCAGATTGAGACCGAAGTACAATACGATATTGGTCCTTGACTGTCAACGATTTAGTTAAAGATCGTATAGCGGGCTGAAATACCATATTAGAAATAGTGATCAGGGGAAATTCCTCAGATGGGATATCAGTGTCCTGATATTGTGTTTTGCAAAAGTGTGATGAATGCTGAGAGGACGTCACTATTCCAGAAGGAGGTGGATATTGAGGTTCAAATTTGTATGATAATAAGCCAACAATCGATGCCTCGGGCAGTCAGTTTGCAGTATATTTAACCAAAAATAGCAGTTCCGATAATTGCAAACTAAGCGTGTGTTAAAAGCGTGATTTGATTTTAATACTATTTAGCTCGATCGGTAGTGACGTCGTTTCGATGGCAAGTGACGTGACAAAAAAGTTTATTTGGGTGTGGCTTTCCACTCATATTTGTGAAATTCATGACACTGTGGGATATTATACTTAATGTCATATCCAAACTCACAGTGTTTTTATGTTCAGTTACGGGAGATTTCATTTATCCGTTGTGACTGTCTGTGACTGTTGACCGTTACGTTGGCATGGTAACTGGCCGCTGGCGGCTGTTTGAATCGCACGTGGAGCGTCCGAGCCAGTCCGAGCGTCGAACGCCGGGCGGCTGGCGGTTAGGGGTGTGGTTAAATCTCGGATTCAGAATATAAATTTATGTCGACATTTGTAGCGCCGGGTTAGATGTGGCACAGTGCCTCTTCAACAATGAGCCGCTTTAGCTTAGTGGTGTGATACTCGTCTTCCATGTGGAGGGTGGCCGGTTCAAATCCCGGCGAAGGCGCGGATTTTATATATCGAATCAATGTTGCGTTTCAACCATAAATGTTCGATATCGACGTCGATTCAACAACTTGTTATGTTATGCCCATGTTATGTGCTATGGACAAATGTTAAAAGTGGCTACCCAAAAATATATAATCAATATTTGCCTTTCAACGTCTATTCAATGTCAAAACTACCAGCTTGTGTTACTAGGGATATACGCCACCGGGGCTGCTTGAATTGCATCAGGTGCGCTGTTTTGTCTACCATTGAAAGAAAGAGATACATAAAAACTTCTATTTCAATCACTCGAGAAAAAACTTCCGTTTTCATGAAGTTTTCTCCCAAGATCATTGTTTTTCACGTTCAGTGCAGGGGACGTGCAGGGGGGGCATACTTGTATTGAATGCCCCCTAAGATTCCTGGGGGGAGCATTTGCCCCTGATGTCCCCTCCCCCTGAATCCGCCAGTGTATGTACAAATTGTCCGTTGACATTTTGGAATTTGGAAAGCGGAATAAATTAATCCCGTCACCGGAATGACTATTCTGATCACCCAAATGTCTGAACATATCACCGAAAATAAATGCAACCAAAAAACTAAATCTACACCGAAACGCTGCTTTCATCACCGAAACGTTTTTTCATCACCGAAACAGCTAGTTTCATCACCGATGCTGCCAAATCAACGTATTCAGTAATAGGATATAGCCAGGATGCCTTTGGGAATATATTATTTGCGTAACCGATTAATTTTACCGTAACCGACATTTGCGTAACCAATTCGATTATGTTATTACAATTTGTCCTGTCACACCAAGCGGCCAAGCCGCCCGCCAGACTCTGCCACTGCCAGTGTCTGTTGAGGCCACAGCTTAATAAATATTATCACTAGTTGTCACTTGTCTGCGAGATGGTCTGGGTAGGGGTGGGGGGTCCGGGGGGTGATAGCCCCATCCCCCTCCGGTGGGCCGCAGCGCAGCTCGAGCGAACGCCAGCGGAGCGTTCTAAACGTGGGTCCCTGTGACCGTGATTGTTGTAAAGGTTAGGTCCATAGGCGTACACAAGGGGGGGGGGGGGGGGGGGGCAAACGGGGTAATACCCCCCCCCCCCCCTGAAGGTCCGTACGTTCTCCCTTTGGTCGAAAAAATGAATGATTAAAAAAAAGGCTGAAAATATGCCCCTCTAACAATATAGTGGGCCAAATCCGGTGAGTTTTTTGGTGGGGGTACCTTATGTACCTTATGCCCCCTGGAAAAAATGTCCCCCTTCTAGAGTGTATCCTGGGTACGCCACTGAATATAATGCATATTTTTCACTTCTGGGTAGTAACACTGTGTGATATATTGATTATAAATGCGCAGAATAGCATTGCCACATTTTTTATCCAACAGGTGCAGTATCGTGCTGCAGGAGTTCAGGGACGAGCGGATGTGCGGCTCGGGTGGTGACAGCTGTGGTGGTGGTGGTGGTGATGGAGGGGGGGGGGGGGTTGATCGAGGGGGCCCCTCGGGATGCTGTGCCTCCCCCCCCATTTGACGAAGGTCTGTCTGCGCCCCTGGATCTGACCTTAGGTCACCGATATTATAAATCCAAGATAAACGAGTTGTAGGTACTTATGACCTTATTACGTCCTGTGAGTTTGAAACCTTATTACGTCTTGTGAGTTTTTGGTGGAAAAACGATAAATATTTGAACAATCGTAGAAAATATGGTTTTGAAGCAAGTTGCAAATAAAAACGTTAAAAGAAAATAAATGAAATTTTCTTTAAAATGGCAGCTTTCGATCGCCGCCTTGCGCGTCTCCCTGAGGTTATTGGTTCGGACGATACGGGGGGTACAATTTACCCCTCCCCCCAGCGCCGGGCGTTCGGCTGGAGACCCCAGCGCCGCACGGGTTAACCCGGCATTGACTGGGGTCTCAGCAGAACGCCATTGACTGGGTGGGAGGGGGCGTTAAACGCCCCCTGGTTATCTTATGAACCAATAATCGCAGCGAGACGCGCAGGGCGGCAAACGAAAGCTCTCAATGAGACTAATCTAAAGCATGCTAAAAATGTCAAAGTGAGGTCAAATGTCAGGTCACGGTCAGTTTAAAGGTCAAAATCGGTGTATTTGAGTATATGGGCCATACTTTCCATCCAAAGCCTTCGATATCGACCAGTTTCACCCAAGGTGCTGCAAAATGTATGATACATATCCCGCATGAGCTAAAGTGAGATTGTTGGCCAAGGTGAATGTCAATGTCAGGTCACATAAGGTCACTATGCTCAAAATATCTACGAAAGTCATGCTACACATGTTTTATGAGTTATTTGCCACGTATAATTCGATAGTGACAGTCATTTTACCACATGACTTCATTTACGTAAAGTAAATGTCAATTTCAGGTCAAGTTCAGGTCACCGAAGGTCAAAAAATTTAATTGATAAATCTAAACAAAAAAGGCATGTTGATAGACCAGTTTTGTCTCAGAAATACAGTGGTGGCATTTATTTGTCTGTATCTAGTCAATAAAATCCAAAAAACGCAATTTCAAAATATGACGTCATGAGTTACCCATACTTTAGATGTCATGTCAGTCAAAAATGGAGATATCAGTTTGAAATTTGGTATGGTAGTTGCCTAGGTTTTGAAAGTTCCCTGACATATTTTCCGTTTTTTTATATTTGAGAAAAGTTTGATTTTGTGATCATTTCCCCCCCCCCCCAAAAAAAAACAAAATTAAAAAGTTTTTGGGGTCAAATAAAAGTTGCAAAAATCCGAGATAGCCAGTTTATAGCCGTTACAATTTGCTATCTTTTGGCGTTTTTCGATTGCATTTTGCTTCAAATGTGTCATGTGTACGGCCTGGCAAAGCTTAGCTGATTTTGGTGTAAAACTCGAGTGTAGTGACGTCACTAAATTGGCTATAACTCGAAAAAATGTCAACGAAATTTCTTCATTTTGCACACAAGACGTAAAAATGACGTATAAGAAGGTACGCAAAGTTTCACGTTGATAACGCTATTAATTTTTCAGCTATTGCGAAAATGCATCAAGGGGCGTTAACGCCCCCCCCCCCCCCCCCAGTCAATGGCGGGTTAAAGGAACTGTCCCACCTTTTTGAAAGTTGTCGAATCACACTTGATTATATGTCTACATGTTAGGCGAGGTCAGGTGAACATGTTCGTGAACTTTTTTCCGAAACAAAATGGTTTATCTTGGAAGATATTCAACTTTTAGTTTTAAGCGGAAAGTTGGGTTGGTGACGTCATATGATTTTGTTTTAATAACAGGCAAATCCTTTGTGCTGCCAAATGTATGGCACATTTGTTTTTGTCAACATCTATTGCGCAGAAAAACAGCGAACCACCCGGTGTCTAGATTGGCTAGCACTATCAGCTGGAGTTGTTGCAGCAGTTGGCCGCTAGGGACCGCTAGTGCACGCACGCACGCACGCACGCACGCACGCACGCACGCACACACGCACACACGCACACACGCACACACGCACACACACACACAAACACACACACACACACACACACACACCAACGCACACACATACACAAACAAGCTCCTCCCACTTTCCGAGCGACGGCCCGGTGGAAATCTTCGAACTCAGAAAAACATGTAAGCATGTTTCTCTTCTTTCTACGATTTTGAACTAGAGGCCGGCAATGCGATCGGGGCATTGCCTTGGGGTCAAAATCGTACGATAATTCCGTAGTTTGGCCCCAGCTGGCCAGGCCACCGCTGACTGGCCGTTGGGGTGACCTCAGACTGTGACGTCACCACAAGCCACCACTGGGCGGCGTGCCGGCCGGCTCTCAGTGCTGTGCGGCGCAGTATCCTGCAGTGCGGCACAGTATCCACGGCCGGCCGGCACCAGCTGACGGCGGAGGCCCGCTCCTACAAAATGGTAATTTGGTTTTACCCCTGGGGGATTTATTTCGCCCCCCTCAGGATCGGCGGCCATTAATGGATTTTGGGACGCTGTATCACGCACGTGACCTGCGAGTATCAAGTCTGTGTCACGAACCGTGTGACCTGAGGAGGAGAAAAAATAAAAATGATGGCGCCCACGTTTTGGTACTTGGCACGTGCGACGTGCCATCTATTGACCCGCAAATGGTATCATCATCTGTGCCACGTTTTGCCGCATCGACCGGTGCCGACCGGTGCCGCGTCGAAATCACCCCGGCCGTTGGGGGGGGGGGGGGCTACCGTCCAGACGCTAAAAATCCATAATTGGTACCAGACAGCGGCCTGGCTGTCACCCGCCAGTACTGCAAAGACCTCTCACCTGCACGAGTCGGCCCTACCATCGTGGCTGGTGCAGCCGGACAAGTAATCATATTGAGGCCCAGGCCCAGTCCCGGTCCCGCCCGTTCAAATTAAGCATATCATTATTTTCACAAAATGTTTAATAATTATCCTAGCATATTTACTTGTATACTATACATGTGAAACCATGAACCAACTATGCTAACAAACAAAAAACACAGCCACAGCAACAGTGTGTTGCTGTGGAAGTGAACTGCTGGTTAAAATATTGTTTAAGCTCTGGCCTGAGCTTGCGCGCATTACTTCAACATGCTCAGCCCAGGCCCGTCCAGAGCCCGGTGATTTCCATAAGGTTGAGGCCCGGTCCAGGCCCGGCCCAGACCCGGCCCAGGCCCGGCCAGGCCTATGACCCATAGGGCCAGCCAGGTCTATGACCCATAGGGCCAGCCAGGTCTATGACCCATAGGGCCAGCCTGGCCTATGACCCATAGGGGCAGCCCGACCCGTGACGAACTCTGGTACACACTACACAGCACATGCACACGGCAACGTAACGGCAGCCGGTTTGACTCACCCGCCGGTCGGCCATTTTGTCGTTGCGGCCCCAGAGGAGGACCACTGGCGCGGTCACCTGTTCCGGGTAGTACTGCGGAGGACGCGGCTGGCCGTATATAGCCACATTCTGACGCTTGCCGTAGTCAAACCGCTGAAATCTGCCTGCAGCGACACGGCAGAATACGCTGTCACTGCTCTGAATATCACTGAAATCTGCCTGCAGCGACACGGCAGAATACGCTGTCACTGCTCTGAATATAATTCACTAGACGCTATTGAAATGTGAATTAACATGTTAGGAGAGTAAGGCGTCATTATAACTACGTAATTGGTCATCTTGAGTGGTCCAGTCGGTAGACGCGGTTGTCTGACTTGACTTTGACCCTGGCAACGTGGCGAGGTTGGAGTCAACACAGCCAGAGGCACCTACAGCTCGCCAGTACTTGTCACCCGTTTGCCCTGGACTGGGATTTATTTATTTTATTTATTTCACTTCATTAGACCTTTCCACTCGTAAAGGGCTATTCATAGGTCTTCATCATACACGCGACACACGATACACGCATACGACGAGCATACGACATCACATACATACACACACATTTACACACGATTATGACATTGAACAATTAACGAGCTTCCTGAGTGGTACTGATAATTTTGATGAAGACAATAGATAAATGGTCAACTTTCATATCGCACTGCCGATCTAGCCCACTGCTTATAAGAGCTTTGGGTTGACTCTAAAGGAGTTGAAGTGTCGTGACCCTTTGCGCCATATGGGTTAAACAGTGCACTCGCTCGATACACGAATGTTCGTTTGCCGTGATTATTTCGTGGACGAGCTAATTTAATTTCACCCGATTGGCGTGTGTCCCGCTCGCGTACTTATCGGTTGAACTTGAACTATAAGGCTAAAAGATGTGGCTGACCGGAAGATATCATGATGTACAACATACATAGGTCGAAATATTATACACACTGACGCGCATTGAGCCATCCAAGGCTATGGAGAACGTCTGATTTATGAGCAAACTTTTGGCGGTTAGAGATTATCCTAGCAGCAAAATTGAACACCTTTTGAATGAGGTCTAAGTTCTCACTGTTTCCGTTCCCATACACTTGCACACAGTAGCGCAGTTGAGATAGTACAAGGGAGTCAATAAGACGAGGTATAATTCGTACAGGAAGTGCGTGTCTAGCATGTAAAAGCCCTACGAGTATACCGAAACATCGATTCGTTATCATTCGAACGTGTTGGTTCCACATGAAAGTGTGCTGTCCAAGGTTACACCAAGGTTTTTAACTTGATTTGAGCTTTTCAAACATTCACATTTAAACCATATTTCGGATGGTTCGGAGATTTGGGCGAGTTGTCCACGGTCACCGCATAATAACAGTTGTTTTTACTGCGTTGACCAACATCCCGTTTTGGAGGAACCAAGCATTGGCTATATCGAGCACCATTTCTAATGCACTCTGCATTTCAGTTAAACTTGTTCTGGGACCGGTGATGGCGATTTGGCATCATCTGCATATCAGACAGTGGTGATACGGAATCCGTCCATTTCTTTCGGTATGAAACAATTCAAATCATTAGTTGCAATGTTGTATAACAATGGTCCGAGACACGTGCCTTGACAAGTTCCTATAGTAATGGGGCGGGAGTTGGAGGCATTTTCCCCCACGCGAACATTCTGAGTATGGCCAGATGGATAACTTCGGAACCATCCCGTGGAAATTTGAAGCATTTTTAGTTTGTTTAGTAGCAGCTCGTGGTCAATCACGTCAAAACAGCGACTTAAGTCGATAAGTGTAACTAAAAAGATTTCGGATCTGTCCATGCCGTTTATAATTTGGTCACTGATAGTCAATAGGGCTGAACAGGTTGAGTGTTTTTTTATGAATTCGTGCTGGTCGTCACTGAAGAGATGCTGTTCTTCCATATAGGTGGTAACTTGGTCATGCACAAGTTTTTCGACTACTTTACAGATGAGAGGAACCTTGGTTATTGGCCTAAAATTTGAAGCAACTGAGGGGTCGTCTCGTTTGTGGATTGGTATAACTTCTGCCGCGGATACAAGAAACATGTCAATAATGTTCTGTGTGCTACCTCGGATACAAGGAACATGTCAGAATGCTCTGTGTGCTACCGCGGATACAAGGAACATGTCAGAATACTCTGTGTGCTACCGCGGATACAAGGAACATGTCAGAATGTTCTGTGTGCTACCGCGGATACAAGAAACATGTCAGAATGCTCTGTGTGCTACCCCGCGGTAGAACGGGGGTTCATTAACCATGCAATGTAGTCCAATTTTTTGCAGTTCATTTAACCGGTTGTAACCAGGTGGGTTCGTGCGAGAGTCCGAATTTAGATCACCAGCAACGATGATTCGTTGAGTAGGGAATGCGGTGATGGCCTTCTGGATTTGCTCCTCTATGTCGTTGTAGCCGGCTTGAGTTTGGCCATGTGATGTAGATGGAGGTCGGTAGATACAGGCTATGATCACAGCTTTCTTACGGTCGAGTTGCACTTTCAGCCATAGTGATTATGCATGTGATTGGGACCCGAGTGATGAGATTTTCTTCAGTTTCTCTATCTGTAAGTCTTCTTTTACATATATTGCGACGCCTCCTCCTGACTTCTTCCTTCCCGTGATGCGGTCTTGTCGAAAGAGCTGGTAACCTTCGATTGCAAGGAAACGATCAGGTGTTGATGACTTTATATTTGTTTCAACGTAACATAAAACGTCAGGACGCCTCTGTTGAACATCGACACGGATATCTGGAAGTTTAGGGAGGAGAGATTGAATGTTGAGCAGCTCTACTTTTACGTGTGCGCCGGTAGACGCTGCTGTTACGGTTCCGCTCACTGTCTCTCCCGCCTCTGCACGGCCAGTTTGTCGCAGGGTGGGTCGAGGCGGCTCCGTGAGGCAGCGGGCACGCGGTATCTCGGCATGGCCTTCAGCCGGTGTTGGTGTTGGTGGACGCCCTACACGGCGGGGTAGAGGTACCCCAACGTCCGGGACGGTGTGATGTGCGCCGCTCCCTCCTCTCGCCTTGATGCGGCGAACCCGCCGCCCGCCGCGACACCCGCGGTGTACGGGCCGGCGGGAGCAGGCCCCCGTCACCGCCCAGTCACCCGGCATGTTGACATTAGCCGGGCGGCGTCCCCTGGTCAGCAGGTCTTTCCCCGGCTGCCACGGTCTCCATGGTAACGGGAAGGGGGAGCCGGGCGGGTGAAGTCCTACGCGCCGCCGCCGCGCTCATACGCGTCGGAGAAGAAGTAGTTCTGGAGAATTGACGCAGGAATCTTGAGGGAATTAAATAACAAGCACTTCTGTTTCACTGTTGCACTGTTGAGTTGAAACGGCACCTGGTCAACTGTAATATTGACGCTTTCACCCATTTTGACTGACTCAGAACTTCTTAGAGGGCTTGACACAGTTAACGCAGCTCTCGAATGATACATCTTGCAAGGTAGATTTGAAAGATATTCACAACTCACAGTACTTGCGGCGTTGCACAAAGATGAAGCTGATGATAATAAGCACGTTGACACACATTTTCACGAGGACTAGCGTTTAATTCCGCTACTAAGACACAAACACTGCGGAGCGGCCGGGGGTCGCCTGTGTAGCGCGCGCGCCCGGCAGAAAAAAATGCCTTGCGGCCGGTGACTGTGGAGTGCGGTCCCCAGTTACGGTAACATTATGTCAGTGGACGGAGAGCATAGTGCATTGTCGGAGCGAAACAACCGGCACAATACTCGACTGCCAAGCCTGCCGGTCACAAACAACCGGCACAATACTCGACTGCCAAGTCTGCCGACCCAACGATCGGATGACTGCAGTCAAGTTCCACGCAACAAGGTATTAAGTAGGGCTCGTAGCGAAGCTATTTCAGCAACACATCAAAAAGGGTGATACAATCTGTACAATGAAGCTCTGCTCGCAAGGAACGAAGAAACGCGCTCAAAACGTTAACACGCATATAAGTCAGTTTCACAAGCAGACAAAACTTACATCTCCACGACACGAACGGATGCTACACAGGTGATTTCCATACCTGATGCCACGTGCTGCGCCACTTGCTCCATGACCAGGCTGCCGGCGCCGGCGGGCACATGGGCAAATATCCGCGGCAGGCTGGCCTGCAATAAGAAAACACAATCTTGGGCAGACCGGGGATGAATGCATCTATTTTCACATTTACCTTATGTTATGAGCCGTCCATTCAAGTAAGATATTCGAAATCCGACACGACTGTAGGGAAAATTGTATTTCCCCACAAGTTGCTATAAACGAAAATACCTATCCTAGGTTCAGTGACCACTTGACAATACAAACAACCGGCACAATACTCGACTGCCAAGTCTGCCGACCCAACGATCGGATGACTGCAGTCAAGTTCCACGCAACAAGGTATTAAGTAGGGCTCGTAGCGTTTTTTTATTTCATTATTCAATATTCATTGGATAATGAAATAAAGTAAACCACAGTCACAGGCATATATTTCATATTATATATTTAACCACAACAAACGCACATGATTTTAATGCCTAAGGTGGGACATTTGTTGTCATACAAAGGCAGTTCATGTATTTTTCAGCGCTCCTCTACAACAGGTGTTCAAAGTGTCCACCCTCCTCCACGCAGCAAAGCTCGGCTCGGCGTCGGGTGTGACGAATCATCCACCTCAGCTGGTCCTCGTCCATGTTGCGGGCGCAGTTTTCCACGATCGCCTTCAGCTGCTTCAGGGTCCGGGGCTTGCGAGTTGCGACTGACGACCTCATCCACGGCATGAGGCCAGAAGCTGAATTCTAGGCAGGGCAGATTCAGACTGTACGGTGGCCAATAATGCTCAGTCCTGCGGGGGATCAGCCGATCGCCGAACTTCGACCTCAGGAGCTGCATCACTGACGGTGTGACGTGTGAAGGTCCGCCATCCAGCTGAAACCAGTACCCTCTGCGGGTTGATTGGGCACGAACGGCTAGTCACATCAAACAGCCAGCAATTTGCTTGGGGAGAGGTCGGGGAAGAGGTCGGGGAATGAGTGGGGAATCCCGAGCATTCCCCAACCGGGTTGGGGAGTTTAACGCATTCCCAAGTTTTCCCCAAGTTCTTTGGCACGTACCCTGGGAGATAGGGTAACGCTTGTGACAAGGTTGGGATTCCCGTCCGGGGTTAGGTGCAAAATCCCCAAGAAAATCCTTCGCAGCCGCCTCCGCCGCCATACCCTGAGGGGGAACCCTTGCCATACGCTGATTGACTGTTTTGAAACGGGAGGGGACGGTGGCGGCTGGCGGCGGTGGTGAAGGAGCGAGTGTTTCCCGTCGTTAGTCCGTCTGTGCTGCGTTTTCTGATCATTTCCGTGACTTTTCCTGCTGACAATGTAAAAGTGATAAGCGTAGCGATATATACCTAATGAGCTGGACCGACCCCGCGAGACCGCGACGGAGAAGACCTGCGATCGCGGCAGTGTTTTCCCGGAGGTCCTGAGCTTCGTTACTAGTAAATATCAACATCAACAGGACGTAGGAGAAGAGAAGGGCACACTGGATCCAGTTACTGGGTGAGCTTATCAGTAAACATTGCGCCCGATCGTTAGCATACGTACCAACATGCTGCATGTTACAGTAGGTACATTTTATCATTTGAAAACATGTGATTCTGAGATTTTACTGTTATTCACTTTTTCATTACATATATACATATAT
>JAXIVJ010018290.1:0-23676 GCA_036785665.1 Chirona hameri | reverse complement strand
CATATATACATATATACATATATACATATATACATATATACATATATACATATATACATATATACATATATACATATATACATATATACATATACACATATATACATATATACATATATACATATATACATATATACATATATACATATATACATATATACATATATACATATATACATATATACATATATACATATATACATATATACATATATCCATATATCCATATATACATATATACATATATACATATATACATATACATATATACATATATACATATATACATATATACATATATACATATATACATATATACATATATACATATATACATATATACATATATACATATATACATATATACATATATACATATATACATATATACATATATACATATATACATATATACATATATACATATATACATATATACATATATACATATATACATATATACATATATACATATATACATATATACATATATACATATATACATACATACATATATACATATATACATATATACATATATACATATATACATATATACATATATACATATATACATATATACATATATACATATATACATATATACATATATACATATATACATATATACATATATTCTGAGCCGTGAAAATGGAGCGGATCTCTCCGTTATTGCGCCTGTGTGTCCGTCTGTGTTGTCAGGAATCGCGGCACCTGTACAGTAGGGTGGTCCTTAAAAATAAAATTTCGAAATTAGACCGGGACGCCCACTAATATTGTTCCTTTTGTGGTAGAAATAGTCCTTAAAAAAATATAAAAATAAATATTAATATTTAGAGGTCGCCCAAGCAACTTATATATTTGTGTTAACAGTTTAGGCCCAGCGCTGCGCAATAGGATATTCATTCAAAGTTTATCGGGTTTCGCGCCACAGAGTTCGTTACCATGGCAACGGTGGTTGTTTGATTGTTGGCACCGCGTGACGAGACTCCCGCGCAAAGGCCCCGGCTGTGCGGCGGAGGCAGCATATTTGGTCTGAGAGGTGGAGGAGCGCGCTGCACGATTTTTGCTGCAGGTGAGTGCCCTTTTGTACTAATGATTTACCACAAATTTATATTTGTTTTATCCCATTGTTTATCTTTCTACGATGCATTATGACAATTGTATTGAACATTGAATCGAAAATGGTCGACTCGAATTTTGTGATGTATATGCCCCCCCCCCCCTCCGTTGTTGTGTAAAATATTTCCCTCCCGTAATGGGTAATCGCCGAACGCTAAACGTTCCATTTGATTTTGCAGGATCGCGATGTGAGTCGCAATGGCTGCTACACGCGCAAAAACTTCAGTGTATCTGGTGGGGGCGGTCGATGATGACATTAAGGGATCTAAGCTCCCGTCTAAGCGCCAGGCTTTGGCATACTTCTTCAACCTTCACCTGGACGGCAAGATGCCTGTGAAAGATGCAGCAGCCCGGACTATCGATATAGTTGCGGCCTTCTGGAATCGCGCTCGGATTCCGATTCAAAAGGAACAGCGATGCCGTGAGAAGGTGCTGAAGCTCTTCGTCACGTGGCAGACACTCAAGAAGCACCGCAACCGGAAGTCAGCAACCCAGGCGAACAACGAGAAAGCGTTCGTCGACGTTCTGGACGACCTATTCGACGTGGCGCACGCCGACGCGCTCTCCATTAAGAACAACGAGGACAGGGAATTCTTGCTGGCTCAACGTGAGAAGGGAAGGCGCGGTTGCATGACGACGGTGGACAAGACCCTCGCGGAGAAGGAGAAACGAAAGAACAAAGCCGAGAAGAGGACTGAAAGGCGACGTCGCCGCGCTGACGAGATGTCGGCCTCGACGAGTGCCGTGGCGACTCTGGCATCTTCGTCAAACAGCAGCGATGCGTCGTCAGCAGCGGAAGAATCCGAGGATGAGGCTACCGGAGCCTTCAAGTGTACGGTATTCCCTCCGAAGCGCGGAAGGAAGGAGATTATGTCACCAAACTTGGCAGCGGCGCTGGACCGGCACAATATCTCGGACCGAAAGGCAGTGGCTGTCATCGGCGAGACAGCCAAGAGTCTCGGTCATGACATTCAGGAAATGGTGATGAACCGAAGCACGATTCGTCGGAACCGACTGCAGCATCGAAAGGAGTCCGCTATGAAGCTGAAGGAAGAGTTTGTCACGAGCGGGCCCCTCGTTGTCCACTGGGATGGAAAGCTGATGCCGGACATCACCGGGCACAGCTCCGTGGACCGCCTTCCTGTCCTTGTTTCCGGCAAGAGGCTTCTGCAGCTCCTGGGTGTCCCAAAACTGCCGACCGGGACGGGTCGTGCACAGGCTGACGCCGTGACGCACTGCATTAAGGACTGGGGCCTCGAGAGCAACGTCCGTGCGATGTGTTTTGACACAACCAGCTCCAACACAGGCCGACTGAACGGCGCCTGTCTGCTCATCGAACGAGACCTCGGCGTCCAGCTTCTGCACCTGGCGTGTCGCCACCACATCCTGGAGCTGGTCATAGGCGCCGTCTTCACGGACTGCATGGGTTGTAGCTCGGCGCCGGAAGTGATGCTCTTCAAGCGATTCCAGGCGCAGTGGCGCTCCATCAACCAGGCAGACTTCGATGACGCTTTCACGAGCGACGACGTGATGCCCGAGATCATTGATGTGAAGGACGACGTTCTTTGCTTCATCGAACAGCAACTGGACGAACAGCAGCAGCGCGATGATTACAGGGAGATGCTAATCCTCGCGCGTGCCTTCCTTGGTGGCGGTGTGACGGCGCCGTTTCGGTACCCGGGACCCATTCATCATGCACGGTGGATGGCCAAGGTCATATACTCCTTCAAGGTATGGCTCTTCCGCCGCCAGTTCCGGCTCACGGTACGAGAGGAGTCTGGCCTTCGCGACATCTGCGTGTTCGCCGTCAGGCTGTACCTGAAGGCCTGGTTCACGGCGCCCCTCGCCGCCGCAGCCCCCCACAGCGACCTGGAGCTGATGAAGGCTCTGGCCGCTTACCCGAACCGGGTGATCGGAAAAGCGGCTGGAGCGAAGCTGGCAAAGCACCTCTGGTATCTTTCAGAGGACCTCGTCGGCCTCGCTCTCTTCGACCGCGCCGTCCCGTTTGCCACGAAGGCACTGATGGTATCGGCGATGGAGGTAGAAGCGGATGGAAGCGAGGACGACATGCAGATCCCGCGTGCCCAAGTCGAGTTCGCTTCTGTCATCGGCAAGACGGTGGCTGACTTCGCGACAGCGAACTCACGGCGCATCTTCGAGCGCCTGAACATGCCCAGCGGCTTCCTCGATGTCTCGCCAGAGGAGTGGGAGGATCGTGAAGACTTTAGGAAAGCTGCGGAGACGGTCCAGTGCCTGCACGTGGTAAACGACCACGCCGAGCGCGGTGTGGCGCTGATCCAGAAGTTTAGCGGCTCTATCACTCACGACGAGGAGCAGCTGCAGTTTCTCGTTCGTGTGGTCGACGATCATCGTCGCCGCTACCCTGACGCGCTGAAGCGGACCGTAGCCGGGCAGTAAACAAACTGTCTTGTACAGTGACGTACATAGTGAACACAACTGCATGACAGTCACAGTGACGTACACACTCACAGTGAACACTGAACACGCCTGCTTGGTACAGTGTGTACGCAGCAAACACCTTTGTCTGATACAGTGACGTACATAGTGAATACGCCTGCCTGGTACAGTGAACAATACAAGTGAATACACAGTATAAATGCGTAAAACACTCGTTTAAGACGGCTATAGCTAACTGCTGTTGAGAAAGGGGAGACATAGATCAGCTATTTGGCATACAGACTGGTTATCGATTCAACTTTTTTGGTAAGGATTCAATCACGATTCATTTTGGAATTTAAATGATTCAGTCACCGTTTCATTCATGGATCATCATTTTGTGAAACAATTATTTCCGGTTCAACGAATCAAATTATATTTGTTATCCTATGTTTGATTCACCATTGAAATAGCATTGCAGTCTTTTTGATTCAATCAGTCTTGTTTCTATGCGGATTTTGATTCAATAATGATTCATGAATCAAACAAATTGGTGGTGAATCAGTTCTTCTTTCATTCAAGGGATTTTGATTGATCGATTTCAATCGATTCAATCAGAGTCGACTCGATAACCAGTCTGTTGGCAAAACACCGTAATGTTAATATAATGTGACGTTAAAAGTTCCTTGGGCGACCCCTATAATATTAAAATTTATTTTTTATATTTTTTACGTGACATTTCTGCCTCTAAAGGAATATTATTTTGGGGCGTCCCAGCAAAAAAAAAATCAAAAAAAAATCCGCTCATATACCTAAGGACCACCCTACTGTACAGGTGACTCTTATTGTCACCGTGTCTCTCGCCGTCACCGTGTCTCTCACCGTCACAGTGTCTCGTGTCTCACCGTCACCGTGTCTCTCGTGTCTCACCGTCACCGTGTCTCTCGTGTCTCACCGTCACCGTGTCTCTCACCGTCACCGTGTCTCTCACCGTCACCGTGTCTCTCGTGTCTTTCACCGTAACCGTGTCTCTCGTGTCTCTCACCGTCACCGTGTCTCGTGTCTCTCGTGTCTCTCACCGTTACCGTATCTCTCACCGCCACCGTGTCTCTCACCGTCACCATATCTCTACCGTCACCCGTCTCTCACACGTCACCGTCTCTCTCACCGTCACCGTGTCTCTCACCGTCACCGTGTCTGTCACCGTCACCGTGTCTGTCACCGTCACCGTGTGTCTCACCGTCACCGTGTCTCTCACCGTCACCGTGTCTGTCGTCACCGTCACCGTGTCTCTCACCGTCACCGTGTCTCTCACCGTCACCGTGTCTCCCACCGTCACCGTGTCTGTCACCGTCACCGTGTCTCTCACCGTCACCGTGTCTCCCACCGTCACCGTGTCTGTCTGCCTGTGTGTACCTCAGGACGCGCAGCAGCTGTACCTGGTGATGGATTTCCACCCGGGCGGCGACCTGATGACGTTGCTGGACCGGTTTGACGGGATCCTAGACGAGAAGACGGCCCGCTTCTACCTGGCCGAGATTGCGCTCGCCCTGCACGATCTGCACAACATGGGCTACGTCCACAGGTCAGGGGATGACTCAACATAGGCTACATCCGCATGGCAGACTGGGCAGGACTGGTAGCCGGGCGCCACTTATACCGTGAACATAGTTGGATATACACAGGTCTCGTCGCCGTAGTTTGATCCATTGGCTAAATTTGTCGAACGGTTATTTGTCCTGTGTGCGTTTCAATAGTTCAAAGCACACTACCAGCCACTCCACTGGTCGTGATCTGTCAGGGTCCGACGCCAGCTATACCAGCCACTCCACTGGTCGTGATCTGTCAGGGTCCGACGCCAGCTATACCAGCCACTCCACTGGTCGTGATCTGTCAGGGTCCGACGCCAGCTATACCAGCCACTCCACTGGTCGTGATCTGTCAGGGTCCGACGCCAGCTATACCAGCCACTCCACTGGTCGTGATCTGTCAGGGTCCGACTAATTAGCTGGTCCGACGCCAGCTAATTACCATCTGTCTCGTCTCGTCCATCTCGTCACCATAAAAGGGAATAGGTCATATTGAAAGTTGCCTTGAAATTTGGCTATATGGGGTATTTTGAGCTGAAACAACGAATATGGCATTTGTTTCGACGATAGATGGATATCCGTCGAAAAATGGGCATGTTTCTCTTTTCTCCTTCAAGGCCCTAAAAAAAACTTCATGACAATTATGACGTCATGCATATTATGGTAGCTTGGATATGGAAACTATTGCACACAATAACGACGGACTTTAGGCATATATACGCAGGCTGCTTGTAACGTGAACAACCGTTGTGAGGACCGGAAACAAGTTTCGGGGAAATTAAACTTCTTCTAAAAGGGGCCCACTAGTCCTATGTCGAAATTACTTAACGTAGGGAACTCATTTTTCACAACCCATTTTTCGATCTGCTCTACAAATCTGCTATATCGGTTCAAAACCCCATGTTAAAGGTGAACTATGGTCTTTAACTGATTGCCCTGCAGCGTCCGACTGACCTCCCTTTCCCTCCCCTCTTTCTTTCTCCCCAGGGATGTGAAGCCTGAGAACATCCTCCTGGACCGGTGCGGCCACGCCAAGCTGGCCGACTTCGGCTCGGCGGCGCGACTCGGTCCCACAGGGAAGGTGTCGGCTGGCATGCCGGTGGGAACGCCCGACTACCTGGCTCCCGAGGTACTGCGGGCCATCAACAGCGGGACGTGCACCAGCGGTGCCGGGGGCAGACACGCCGCCACGGCGTACGGGGTGAGTGGGGGCGACAGAGCCCGGCGGCAGAGGCAAAGGAGGGCCGTTAGAGATGTCGGGATTGGTCGTGTTGTTGAAGCCTCGCCGTTTCTTCCAACGCGGAACGTTTGTTTGTGTTCGATATGAGTGTCTATGTTTGTTGGCACAGGAAGTTTGTTTGGTTTTGAAGGTCAATGCGTTGTCGCAGTGACAGGACGTTCGACATTGGCGAGCAATCTGTTCACTTGTTTCAGTCTGATAAGTCGCATTTGCAGAATTCGTAACCGCCACGTATAATCAGGCTCCTAGAATTGCTTTGAAGCTGGGGTGCGGAGTGGAAAACTCGTGACTAAAAATAAGTATAAAGAGTGGAAAATTAAACCAAAAAGCATATGTACCAGGCTTTATCACCCAATTACCTGCTCACCAAAATTAGTTATTACCTATGCCAATTCTTACCTGTCTTTTCGTCCACAGGCTGTCCCTATCATTACATCCATAAATCAGTATCAGGTTTCTAATTATCCAATACATTTTAAAATAAGGAGTGGAAAATTCACAGTAAAACTCAGGAAAAAGAGTGGAAAAATAGTATCCATAGGGTGTCATTTACCACCCAGATTTCCCAATGCCAGGACACTGCACGTATTGCAGTTCCCGCGACCGATCGCCCATGCTGCCTCTGTCCGTGTCGGCGTCGCGTCTGCCTGTCACCTGCTCCGTGCCTGGCACACCTGCTCCGTGTCTGGCACACCTGCTCCGTGCCTGTCACCTGATCCGTGCCTGTCACACCTGCTCCGTGCCTGTCACACCTGCTCCGTGCCTGTCACACCTGCTCCGTGCCTGTCACCTGATCCGTGCCTGTCACACCTGCTCCGTGCCTGTCACACCTGCTCCGTGCCTGTCACACCTGCTCCGTGCCTGTCACACCTGATCCGTGCCTGTCACACCTGCTCCGTGCCTGTCACACCTGCTCCGTGCCTGTCACCTGCTCCGTGCCTGTCACCTGCTCCGTGCCTGTCACCTGCTCCGTGCCTGGCACACCTGCTCCGTGCCTGGCACACCTGCTCCGTGCCTGTCACCTGCTCCGTGCCTGTCACCTGCTCCGTGCCTGTTGACAGACCGACTGCGACTACTGGTCGCTGGGCGTGGTGGCGTTTGAAATGCTGACCGGTAACACTCCGTTCAGCGATGATAAACTCGGCTCGACATACAACAACATCCTGGAGCACAAGGTGGGTCATAGTGCTCGGTTCTCGTCCCTGGAGCACAAGGTGGGTCATAGTGCTCAGTTATCGTCCCTGGAGCACAAGGTGGGTCATAGTGCTCGGTTATCGTCCCTGGGGCACAAGGTGGGTCATAGTGCTCGGTTATCGTCCCTGGAGCACAAGGTGGGTCATAGTGCTCAGTTCTCGTCCCTGGAGCACAAGGTGGGTCATAGTGCTCGGTTATCGTCCCTGGAGCACAAGGTGGGTCATAGTGCTCGGTTCTCGTCCCTGGAGCACAAGGTGGGTCATAGTGCTCGGTTATCGTCCCTGGAGCACAAGGTGGGTCATAGTGCTCGGTTCTCGTCCCTGGAGCACAAGGTGGGTCATAGTGCTCGGTTCTCGTCCCTGGAGCACAAGGTGGGTCATAGTGCTCAGTTATCGTCCCTGGAGCACAAGGTGGGTCATAGTGCTCGGTTATCGTCCCTGGAGCACAAGGTGGGTCATAGTGCTCGGTTATCGTCCCTGGAGCACAAGGTGGGTCATAGTGCTCAGTTCTCGTCCCTGGAGCACAAGGTGGGTCATAGTGCTCGGTTATCGTCCCTGGAGCACAAGGTGGGTCATAGTGCTCGGTTCTCGTCCCTGGAGCACAAGGTGGGTCATAGTGCTCGGTTATCGTCCCTGGAGCACAAGGTGGGTCATAGTGCTCGGTTCTCGTCCCTGGAGCACAAGGTGGGTCATAGTGCTCGGTTCTCGTCCCTGGAGCACAAGGTGGGTCATAGTGCTCGGTTCTCGTCCCTGGAGCACAAGGTGGGTCATAGTGCTCGGTTCTCGTCCCTGGAGCACAAGGTGGGTCATAGTGCTCGGTTCTCGTCCCTGGAGCACAAGGTGGGTCATAGTGCTCAGTTCTCGTCCCTGGAGCACAAGGTGGGTCATAGTGCTCAGTTCTCGTCCCTGGAGCACAAGGTGCTCGGCCGTCGTCCCTGGAGCCGAGACCTTGTCTTGTCGGTGTCAGCGGCAGTGGAAGGTCTATGTTGTACTCATTTGGTGTCCTCCGTGCTTTCGACTGGCAGAAACACAGATTGCAGATGTCTTTATTTTGTGGTAAATGTCATATTCTTGCTTGCGTTTTTTTATACTGATTTTCCAGTCAAATCTGTTCGTTACTACTGAAAACGGCACCACCGGAAAACAAACTTTGCATACACAACCCTTCTGTTACTACTGCTAGTAGCTCCACCGAAAGAACGTCTGCCCGATTGTACTTGTTCACAATCTGTATTGTGTGTCTCCCTCCACAGACACACCTGGCTCGACCCAGCGATCCTGTCGTGTCCGACTCGGCATGGAGCCTCATCTCCGGCCTCCTAACGGACAACAACCGGCGGCTGGTGCACGCCGAGGTGCTCCAGCACAGCTTCTTCACCACCATCGACTGGAACAACATCGGCAACAGTGCGTACTGCTGTGCCGACCTGGAGGCGGCCGAAGGGAGAGGCTGGGGTACATGCCACAGGGCGGGAGATCGCGGGACGGCGAGCTCCGACACAGGGCAGGGGAGCTGCCAATAGAGCCGGATGGCGGTTGACAATAGGATAGTGGATGTGCATGATAGAACAAACACTGACTTTGATCGCGGTTTCAGCAATATTTTTGTTTGCAGCCCAAGATGACGCAAGTAGTCGTGCCCTGAAATCAAAATAGGCAAATAAGTGACAATGTAATGTTTACTTGCATTGCCGACTGAGCGCCCAATCATGTGGCCCTGACCCCGTGTCCATCTAACGCTGGCCTCCCCCGGCAGCGGTACCGTGGTGTGGTGTAGCCCCCCTCCCCGGCAGCGGTACCGTGGTGTGGTGTAGCCCCCCTCCCCAGCAGCGGTACCGTGGTGTGGTGTAGCCCCCCTTCCCGGCAGCGGTACCGTGGTGTGGTGTAGCCCCCCTCCCCGGCAGCGGTACCGTGGTGTGGTGTAGCCCCCCTCCCCAGCAGCGGTACCGTGGTGTGGTGTAGCCCCCCTCCCCAGCAGCGGTACCGTGGTGTGGTGTAGCCCCCCTCCCCAGCAGCGGTACCGTGGTGTGGTGTAGCCCCCCTCCCCAGCAGCGGTACCGTGGTGTGGTGTAGCCCCCCTCCCCGGCAGCGGTACCGTGGTGTGGTGTAGCCCCCCTCCCCAGCAGCGGTACCGTGGTGTGGTGTAGCCCCCCTCCCCGGCAGCGGTACCGTGGTGTGGTGTAGCCCCCCTCCCCAGCAGCGGTACCGTGGTGTGGTGTAGCCCTCCCCCCCCCCCCCCCCCCCCCCAGCAGCGGTACCGTGGTGTGGTGTAGCCCTCCCCCCCCCCCCCAGCAGCGGTACCGTGGTGTGGTGTAGCCCTCCCCCCCCCCCCCAGCAGCGGTACCGTGGTGTGGTGTAGCCCTCCCCCCCCCCCCCCCCCCAGCAGCGGTACCGTGGTGTGGTGTAGCCCTCCCCCCCCCCCCCCCCAGCAGCGGTACCGTGGTGTGGTGTAGCCCCCCTCCCCGGCAGCGGTACCGTGGTGTGGTGTAGCCCCCCTCCCCGGCAGCGGTACCGTGGTGTGGTGTAGCCCCCTCCCCAGCAGCGGTACCGTGGTGTGGTGTAGCCCCCCTCCTCGGCAGCGGTACCGTGGTGTGGTGTAGCCCCCCTCCCCAGCAGCGGTACCGTGGTGTGGTGTAGCCCCCCTCCCCGGCAGCGGTACCGTGGTGTGGTGTAGCCCTCCCCCCCCCCCAGCAGCGGTACCGTGGTGTGGTGTAGCCCCCCTCCCCAGCAGCGGTACCGTGGTGTGGTGTAGCCCCCTTCCCCGGCAGCGGTACCGTGGTGTGGTGTAGCCCCCCTCCCCGGCAGCGGTACCGTGGTGTGGTGTAGCCCCCCTCCCCAGCAGCGGTACCGTGGTGTGGTGTAGCCCCCCTCCCCGGCAGCGGTACCGTGGTGTGGTGTAGCCCCCCTCCCCGGCAGCGGTACCGTGGTGTGGTGTAGCCCCCCTCCCCAGCAGCGGTACCGTGGTGTGGTGTAGCCCTCCCCCCCCCCCCCACCAGCAGCGGTACCGTGGTGTGGTGTAGCCCCCCTCCCCGGCAGCGGTACCGTGGTGTGGTGTAGCCCTCCCCCCCCCCCCCCCCCCCCCCAGCAGCGGTACCGTGGTGTGGTGTAGCCCCCCTCCCCAGCAGCGGTACCGTGGTGTGGTGTAGCCCCCCTCCCCGGCAGCGGTACCGTGGTGTGGTGTAGCCCCCCCCCCCCAGCAGCGGTACCGTGGTGTGGTGTAGCCCCCCTCCCCGGCAGCGGTACCGTGGTGTGGTGTAGCCCCCCTCCCCGGCAGTGGTACCGTGGTGTGGTGTAGCCCCCCTCCCCGGCAGCGGTACCGTGGTGTGGTGTAGCCCCCCCCCCCCCCCAGCAGCGGTACCGTGGTGTGGTGTAGCCCCCCTCCCCGGCAGCGGTACTGTGGTGTGGTGTAGCCCCCCTCCCCGGCAGCGGTACCGTGGTGTGGTGTAGCCCTCCCCCCCAGCAGCGGTACCGTGGTGTGGTGTAGCCCCCCTCCCCGGCAGCGGTACCGTGGTGTGGTGTAGCCCTCCCCCCCCCCCCCCAGCAGCGGTACCGTGGTGTGGTGTAGCCCCCCTCCCCGGCAGCGGTACCGTGGTGTGGTGTAGCCCCCCTCCCCGGCAGCGGTACCGTGGTGTGGTGTAGCCCCCCTCCCCAGCAGCGGTACCGTGGTGTGGTGTAGCCCTCCCCCCCCCCCAGCAGCGGTACCGTGGTGTGGTGTAGCCCCCCTCCCCAGCAGCGGTACCGTGGTGTGGTGTAGCCCTCCCCTCCCCGGCAGCGGTACCGTGGTGTGGTGTAGCCCCCCTCCCCGGCAGCGGTACCGTGGTG
The DNA here is from genome assembly GCA_036785665.1 of Chirona hameri. Taxonomy (NCBI): domain Eukaryota; kingdom Metazoa; phylum Arthropoda; class Thecostraca; order Balanomorpha; family Balanidae; genus Chirona; species Chirona hameri. The sequence goes on along the minus strand of JAXIVJ010018290.1, from coordinate 12,313 downwards.
TGGTGTAGCCCCCCTCCCCGGCAGCGGTACCGTGGTGTGGTGTAGCCCTCCCCCCCCCCCCCCCCCCAGCAGCGGTACCGTGGTGTGGTGTAGCCCCCCTCCCCGGCAGCGGTACCGTGGTGTGGTGTAGCCCCCCTCCCCGGCAGCGGTACCGTGGTGTGGTGTAGCCCCCCCCCCCCCCCAGCAGCGGTACCGTGGTGTGGTGTAGCCCCCCTCCCCGGCAGCGGTACCGTGGTGTGGTGTAGCCCCCCTCCCCAGCAGCGGTACCGTGGTGTGGTGTAGCCCCCCTCCCCGGCAGCGGTACCGTGGTGTGGTGTAGCCCCCCTCCCCGGCAGCGGTACCGTGGTGTGGTGTAGCCCCCTCCCCAGCAGCGGTACCGTGGTGTGGTGTAGCCCCCCTCCCCAGCAGCGGTACCGTGGTGTGGTGTAGCCCCCCTCCCCGGCAGCGGTACCGTGGTGTGGTGTAGCCCCCCTCCCCAGCAGCGGTACCGTGGTGTGGTGTAGCCCCCCTCCCCAGCAGCGGTACCGTGGTGTGGTGTAGCCCCCCTCCCCGGCAGCGGTACCGTGGTGTGGTGTAGCCCCCCTCCCCAGCAGCGGTACCGTGGTGTGGTGTAGCCCTCCCCCCCCCCCCCCCCCCGTATAACGCCTCCCCCTCCTCCGGCAGCGGTACCGTGGTGTGGTGTAGCCCTCCCCCCCTCTCCCTGGCAGCGGTACCGTGGTGTGGTGTAGCCCTCTCCCGTCTAACGCCCCCCCCCCCCCCCCCCGGCAGCGGTACCGCCGTGTGGTGTAGCCCTCCCCGCGTCTAACGCCCCTCCCCCCCTCTCTCCCCGGCAGCGGTGCCGCTGTGTGGTGTAGCCCTCCCCCGCGTCTAACGCCCCCCCCCCCCCTCCCCCGGCAGCGGTACCGCCGTTCATTCCGACCGTGAACGCCGTGGACGACACGTCCAACTTTGACGAGGTGTCACCGGAGCCGCCGTCACCCAGCCTGGACTCGCTGCTCTCACAGCACAAGTTCTCCGGACGCGAGCTGCCCTTCATCGGGTTCACCTTCACCAAGCCGCCGACCGAGCTGCGCCCCAGCAAGGACAGGTCGGTCGTTCGGTCGGATGGCGGCGGGACGGCGTGGAGAGGTGTGTGTGGTCGCGGGGGGGGGGGGGGGGGGCTGATGGGACAGGGTATGGACGGGGTATGGATGGGGTATTTATTTATTTATTTATTTATTTATTTATTTATTTATTTATTTATTTATTTATTTATTTATTTATTTATTTATTTATTGACCTCGTAGTAGCCGTCCCCTATACATGGCCGAAGCCAAAGGGGCTATTCCTGGCACAGAGTCACACAATGATGGCGTTGAAGTGGGTAAAATACAAGCATACAGTACAGTTAAAAGTCGAAATGAACATATCAGTCTGCGTCACATCAGATCAGCCCATCAGTGGCGGTCGTCATCGTTACCAGACACCAGTCTCCTCTTCAATGCGAGCTTAAACAATGTGATAGGCATGACGGTAAACTAAGGTGGCAGCGAGTTGTACTGGTCAGCGGCACGATACACGAACTGCCTTTTACCCGCTGCTGAGCCGCGTATGTTGGAGAGACTCAGCAGGTCGTCTCTACGGGTGCTACGCACGTGGTTGGGTCGCTCGCGGTTTGTACGGAATTGGACGGCCAGAGACTCAGGCTGCCCAGTGCGACGGACCTTGTGGAGCAGTGTCGGTGTGTGATGGACGACCAAGTCCGGGGAATCCAGCCAGCCCAGGTGCTCTCGCACGCCAGAGATGTGATCGAATTTGCGCTTTCCAGAAATGATGCGAGCTGCAAAGTTGAATATTTTTTGGATGGTAGCCAGATTTTTTCCAGAACCGTTACCGTACACTGCGAGTCCGTAGCGGATATGCGAGAAGACCAGGGCCGAGACGAGGGTGGGTAGGCAGCCGGGTGGTAGGTAGTGACGTAGGTAAGAGATGGCGGTCAGGATGCCAACACACCTCCGAGACAGCTGCTCAACGTGTGAATCCCAAGAAAGATAACGGTCGAAAGTGATACCGAGAATTTTGGCTTCGTTGCCGGGGACGAGGTCCGTGTTGCGAAATTTCACTGTGAACGAGGGCATGTTGCGTAAGTTTTGCCGAGTGCCGATAGGGAGAAGCCCAAATTTTGTTTCGTTTACTTTAAGACCGCTTGACCGAAAGTACGCGTCCAGGGAGGATAGGGCTGCTTCCATGTCACCGATCAGAGCCGGAAGGGCGGATGTTTGGCCAGAGACGAGAACCTGGGTGTCGTCGGCGTATTGCGTGACAAAAGCGCCAGCGGCATGCAGGCTGAGGTCATTTGCAAATAGAGTAAAGAGTAGCGGGCCGAGAGAGGAGCCTTGGAAAACTCCCTGAGTGATTGGACGAGATGCCGATATCAATGTTGAGGAGAGACTGACGCTCTGCGTATGGCCGGACAGGTAGTTAGCAAACCAGGAAGTGTCGATGCAGTAAAGCTGCAATTTGGCTAGCAGTTTGGCATGATCGATGACATCGAAGCAGCAACTCAAATCGATAAGACAAAGCAGCGAAATTTTACTTTGATCCATGGCGGTAAACGCGCGGTCTGAGATGTTGATGAGGGCTGTCTCGGTAGAGTGCCCGGGCCTGAAACCGTGCTGGGATGGGGAGAGGAGATGGTTGGATGCGAGGTAGTGGTGGAGCTGGTGTTGTACCACCTCCACTACCTTCGCCATGACAGGAAGGATTGGGATGGGACGGAAGTTGGAAGGATTGTCAGGATTCCCGGACTTGTGTATCGGGTGTACCAGGGCATGCTTCCAGACTGCTGGGACTTCGTTAAAAGTGATGCTAGAGTTGATGATGTGCAGTAAAAGAGGGCCGATGGTGTCGAATGAAAGTTAAAAAATATGGATATGGAAATATGGATATGGGATTTTTTTTTTAAATATGGTATGGACGGGGTATGAACGGGGTATGGACGGGGTATGGACGGGGTATGGATGGGTATGGACGGGTATGGATGGGTATAGACGGGTATGGATGGGTATAGACGGGTATGGATGGATATTGATGGGTATGGACGGGTATGGATGGGGTATGGACGGGGTATGGACGGGGTATGGACGGGGTATGGACGGGTATGGATGGGGTATGGACGGGTATGGACGGGTATGGACGGGTATGGACGGGTATGGACGGGTATGGACGGGTATGGACGGGTATGGACGGGTATGGACGGGTATGGATGGGGTATGGATGGGGTATGGACGAAGTATGGACGGGGTATGGACGGGATATGGTCGGGGTATGGACGGGGTGCTGGTCACTGGCAGGGGTGTGTTGTGTATCCTGTATGCCGTGTCAGCAGTTTACTGATCGGATTTGGCACGCGGTATGTCTATGGCGCTGGCACGTGCGGTAGTGGTATAACGGCAACTAACTCATGTGTTTATGATCGGTGATTGTGGATTGTGGAATGGCCATCCGGCATTCATCGCAATGCATATTGCGCAGTTCTGTCTTACTAGGTTAAATTTAGTGCTGTGTCAGCTAGCTAGTGGCAGCTTGATAGCTCAATTAACCTGCTGCGAGGCGATGCGATGCGACATTTATATAAACACAGTACATATGTTTCTGCGTAGTCGGTACATCACCCATTTCTGGTTAAACTGGATGCCCGTCGCCCGATTCTTTTACCGATTTGAGTTTTCCAGTTTGTCTCGTCACATTTATAAATGATAAAATCAACTGTATGGCGTGTCCCGGCGGCGGCGGAGCAGGCTCCTTGCTGTCTGTATGTCTGTTTGTCGGTACGTGTATGACGCCTATGACTCGCCCCGTTACAGGCAGCGGAGCAGCTCCCTCCTTCCCGCCGTGCCGGCCTCGGACGCTGCTGCCGCAGAGCTCGAGAAGAAAGTCTCGGCCCAGCGGCGACAGCTGCACACGTTGCGGGAGCGTCTTGAACAGTTCGAGCGCGGCGAGGTCGGCAGCCAGGTGAAACAGGTACGGCCATACGCTGCTGCTCGGTCTCTGGAAGGCCAGTCACTGGTAATTGGCTGCCGACTTATAGTGACCATAGTTACCAGTGACTTCAGCTGACTACTGACCGCTGGCTGCTGACTAGTTACTAGTGGCTGCTGACGTCTGACTGCTGACCACTGACCACTGGCTGCTGACCGCTGGCTGCTGACCGCTGGCTGCTGACCGCTGGCTGCTGACCGCTGACCGCTGACCGGCGACCGGTGACTGCTGACTGCTGACTGCTGACTGCTGACTGCTGACTGCTGACTGCTGACTGCTGACTGCTGACTGCTGACTGCTGACTGCTGACTGCTGACTGCTGACTGCTGACTGCTGACTGCTGACTAGTGGCTGCTGACGTCTGACCGCTGACCGCTGACCGCTGACCGCTGACCGCTGACCGCTGACCGCTGACCGCTGGCCGCTGACCGGTGATCGCTGACTGCTGACTGCTGACTGCTGACTGCTGACTGCTGACTGCTGACTGCTGACTGCTGACTGCTGACTTCTGACTGCTGACTGCTGACTGCTGACTGCTGACTTCTGACTGCTGACTGCTGACTGCTGACTGCTGACTGCTGACTGCTGACTGCTGACTCTGCTGACTGCTGACTGGTTTCTAGTGACTGTCTGACTCCTGACCTGTAGCTGCTGACTGCTGACTGCTGACTGCTGACTGCTGACTGCTGACTGCTGACTGCTGACTGCTGACTGCTGACTGCTGACTGCTGACTGCTGACTAGTGGCTGCTGACGTCTGACCGCTGACCGCTGACCGCTGACCGCTGACCGCTGACCGCTGACCGCTGACCGCTGACCGCTGACCGCTGGCCGCTGACCGGTGATCGCTGACTGCTGACTGCTGACTGCTGACTGCTGACTGCTGACTGCTGACTGCTGACTGCTGACTGCTGACTGCTGACTGCTGACTTCTGACTGCTGACTGCTGACTTCTGACTGCTGACTGCTGACTGCTGACTGCTGACTGCTGACTGCTGACTGCTGACTGCTGACTCTGCTGACTGCTGACTGGTTTCTAGTGACTGTCTGACTCCTGACCTGTGGCTGCTGACTGCTGACTGCTGACTGCTGACTGCTGACTGCTGACTGCTGACTGCTGACTGCTGACTGCTGACTGCCGACTGCTGAATGCTGAATGCTGAATGCCGACTGCTGACCACGGATCGCTGACTGCGTACCAGTAACCTCTGACCTCAAGCCTGCCCGCTGGCCGCTGGGTATCCCCTACACCATGCCGCTCGCGGACCGTAACCAAACAGTCGTCGCCATGACTGATGTCGCACCCCGGGCACTGTTTGATTCACGAGCCGCTGACATGCGATCTGGAAGGCGTCAAATTGACGAGTAAGGTCGTAGTATCGACTTTGAGACCGCGCGAACTGTATTGCTGACGCCGGCCTGGTTCCCCTCTGACGCCGGCCTGGTTCCCCTCTAGCACCGGCATTAGGGTGCCCAAGTCTTAATAGTGAAAATCCAACTTGGCGGTATCGATACCAGCACACTTCGCCCTTGATCGTACATGTATGAAAATGATTCAGAAAAAGTTTCATCAAAATCGGACCATTTTTTTGTGGTAGCACACAATGATTGCTTCTCTGGAGAAAATATCACGAAATAAAGAAAACATCACGAAAAACATCAGAGGGAAAATGAGGAAAATGGAAGGTGATTTATTCAAAGACGATGGTCAGGGACAAAGTAATAATAACAGATAATATCAGCTAATAAGTCCCAAACACCGGAATGGTCCCTCATCACCTCTTTAGCTGTCACGACTTCAGACTTTCAGACTTCCTTGACCACCTTGATCTTCAGCTGCTCCTTTGTCTTTTTCGGCACCGCTCGTGTATGGAGCGGGACTGTCCTCAGCAGGAACTGCGTCTGTTCCTCGCTCTTGGTCCGCTGACCGATGACTCGCTTTACGAGGGCGATGCCACGCTCGGCCACGTCGTTGGTCACACGGAGGGTGGCAACCCGCTTCTGGGCCAGCTGATACGGGGGTTTGATGCCTAGGTCGCCACATCTTCTTCGAGGAAGGTCTGCCTTTGATGAGCTACGAGGATCGGACCGTTGCCCGGGTGGAAAGTGGTTCCTGCAGGTTGAGATTCTTTCCCTGAAGTCGTCGTGAACTGGTTTTTAGTTCCGGTCGTGTCTTCATGGCCTGGACAATGGCGATCTTCTCCTTCTCGTCCACTCTCTCGTCGAAGAGCGCGGGCCCGAACAGGTCATCCGACAAATACCACAGGTGTCGGCGCATGGCACGGTCGGCAACTGCGGCCACGCTCCGATCCCCATAGTCTGATGTCTTGGATGAAGTCCTTGTCGTTCTTCGGGGCGTGGGCGGCAATGGTCGCTTCGTTCCAGTACTTGATGTACACCATCGCCACGAACACCGACATTTGCATCATTCCCTCCTCCTCCCGACAGGCCAGTTTGAGCTGATCGGCAAAAAGCATGATCTTTATGGCGTAAATCCCCTTCGCCATCCAGCGGGCCATGTGGTGAGCGCCAGGAGCTCTGAAGGACTTCGGCATGCCACCGCCCAGGAAAGCGAGGCAGAGCTGGATCCGCTCTGGGTAGTCTTCGCGCGGATGAGATCCCGCCTCCAAGAGCTGGCGCAGGAGGTTGATCATGGACTGCCGTCGGGTGTCCTGCTCGGCTGACAAGGAGGCGGTGTCCAAGGGATTGACCTTGCTGTGGTCGATGAATGGCCATGCTGTCTGTAGCCTCTTGAAGAGGGCGATGTCCGGGCCAGAAGAAGGACCATGACAGCATTTGAAAACGTCCTGGAGCACAACCTCATAGACATGGTGCCGGCACGCCAACCAGAGCAGGGAGGGGACGGTGAAGCTCCCCTCGATCCGCGTACATGCCCCTTGCACGAGGCCAGTGTTGGACGCCGTGGTGTCGAATCCCATGCCGATGATGCGGGTTTCAAGGCCATTCTTCCGAACAAGCTTCATGACCAGTGTTCTGAAAAAAGTGTTTTTGGGTGGAAAATGACACCTGGGTGAATTCTTTTTCACCTCACTGGAAATGGCAAAAGTCGCGTTTTAGCCTCACGAAAATTCAATGAGTGGCATAAGCCCATGCAGCTAGACTATTATCATCTCAGAACTAAAAGATCAATCAAATTTCATTCAAATTCCTGGCTTTTCAGCGAAAATGTAGTTACCAGTAACACAAAGTACGCAATATTGCGGGAAATGTTCACAGTATTCTGGTAATATAGCTCATGAAATAATGTTTTTAGGCCTGATGGTATACGTGTCATAATTTAGTAGCCTCGTAAAAAGTGAGGCGAAAACGAGGTCGATTGACACCCTGTTGGATCTTAGTTTCAATGACGGAAATTAATAAACGGCAAAGGAAACTAATTATGTGACTAAATAAAGCAATCATTTGTGTACATTTTCGGGAAGTTTCGTGCATTTTCATCCATTCATTTGAATGTCATGCCAAATTATGTTAACCCTTGTATTTTTTTTCACTATTTTCGCGCTGCCTTTTTCAGACTGTGTTGTTGGCATTTTTCCCAAACGCAAAGACAAGTGATGCAGCTGTTGATATCTAAAATAATACAAAATCATCTACTGGTTATGGAAGAATACTTTTCTTCTGTGAAAATTAGTAGACTTCTCAAAAAGACATTAAAGTTTACTGCCACTTTTGACATGATGTGATGGCCAAAAGGAAGAGTGTCCATTGGACACCCTGCAAATATCTCAGCAATAATGAAAAAATACAACATATTACAAAATCTATTAGTTGTTTTCGACTGATTTGATGAATTGTCTTATCAAAAACCTAGTTTTGTATCATTCCATGGTATTTTTTTGTGCCACAATTGTCGAATAAGTGCCAACCTGTTCGGCCAAAGCACCTCGCAATCCACCTCGCGATTTTGTTAGACCTAGAAATTAGCATCGCTTTGCTTTCCTTGTCCTGAACTGACGCATCTGACGCATCGTTTACAAATACTGGCGCAGTGAATATGTTTGAGTCTTCACATGGGAGAAGACAGAGCCTAGGATATGTTTTACGAAGCACAGTGTTGGAGTTGGCAAGTCCTATAAGAATTTATGTATTCCTACACATATTTGTTTAGGAAGCTTTAAGCTGTTTTGCATACCTTGACCTTTAGTAGTACTTTGAAAGAAATACATGTTAACAAAATATTGCCTGAAGTCAAAGATTCATTCAATGAGTGAGCTCATCATCAGTTTGTCCATTTCCAAATTATTTTATGGTTTCTCAAATTGTTTTCAACCTAGCCACCCCCAACCTAGCTTGGACAGAACTTGGGATTTCTTAGGAAGCACAGTGTTGGACAGCCCTGTAAAAATCAATGTGTTTCTTACAAATATTTGTTAATAGCTTTCAGTTGTTTTTCATGCGTTAATGTTTTTAATCTGAAAAGAACATGTGAACAAAAGGCTGTGTAGAGTCAGATAAGTATTTAATGAGTGAGCACATAGCCAGTGTGTGTCCAAATATATTTATTGTGGTAGAGGTAGGCCATAGGGTAGAGTGTAAACTGCTGTAACCCCGGAAAACATCTTAACATCAGACTTGTCATGCTATCAAAGCAGAATGTAAACAATACTGAGGAACTGAGGCACAGTGAGTCAGTATCGTCTGCATTCTGATTTATGATAGCATGTAAAATATAAGGTTAGGACATATATATTATATACCTTACCTTACCTTATTGTCATCAGGATATATGGCCTGTCAGAGTCAGGACCCGTTCTCACTGAGTTCAATGGTTTAAGCCTATCTCAATCTGAGTCAGGAAGGAAGTACCAGATGGCCTCCCAGTGTTGATCAAGTCTGTTTTTGAAGACGTTGAGAGACATGTCCGAAGATTGGCAGAACCTATCTCAATTTAATTTCAAAATATTTGATATTCATTAATTAATAGTATTTGTAACAATTTAAAGAATTACCTTCAGAGAAGAAAATAAAGGTAATATTTTAATTGTATGTTCTTTTGACTTTCCGTTAGTGTGCTAAACATGCCCTTTTGTTTCTCTGTATGGTGCTGTATGGTGTTCTGTGTGAATGGTCAACTGGTTACATTTGTTAATGCTTATACTGTTGTCATTGTTCAAAATATTCATATCAAAGTTATGGCAATTGGATGTTGTAATTTAGTTTTGCAACCACAAATTTGAAGTTACATAATTTATGTTATATTACAATTTACAAGCAATAAGTAATGTTTCAGAGATTTTAATATTGGAAGTGAAATCTGTGGTAGAATTTTGGAGGGATTGTTATTGAAGCAGAAGGGTCCAATTCATTTTGATTGAATAATACCCTGCACTGCATTGTAATGCACTGCATGTTATGAGTATTGATCATAGGTTAGATACAATGGCCCTGGAAATTGTATTGGTGTTGATATGGATACATTTATTGATTAATAACTATTATAAATGAAGAGGAAATACATTTTTGATCAATGATGAGGCAATGTGGGGACATTAGGAAACAGATATTGTTTATGGTTGGGTGGAGTGTGTAAATTGAGTCCTCCAAAATATAATTATGTAGTAGTCATCTCGTTCATTTGAAGAAAATCATAGGATATTCTTTAATATGGGTAGGACAATGTAGTATTGTATGCATTGGATCTTCAACACTTGTGGAGATTATATATGAAGTATAGATTATAGTTCATATTTATATTGGAAATTTCCTTTGTCAATTAAAACAAAATTGGCAAAAAAAAATAAAATGACTCATAAAAAAATCCATTCGACCTCGTTTTCACCTCATGAACAAAGCTGAAACTACCTCGGAGACACCCTGTTGAATATCGATTTTAGAACACTGTTCATGACTGTCTCGGCCATGGCTCTTCCTGTTCCGTCAGCGGAGACGGGGACGCCCAGGAGTTGCTCTGTGCCCTCCCCAGTGACCAAGACTGCGATCCTTTCCTCCAGGGATTTGCCGTCCGTGATGTTAGGGAGGAGCTTCCCGTCCCAGTGGAGGACCAAGGGTACTTCCTTGCCACGGGTCAGTGAAGCCGCGATCTCCTCTCTGTTCTTCGCTCGAGCGCGGTGAACAGAGGTGCGAGACAGGGTCAGCTCGTCGATGTTGTGGCCAAGAGCGATGGCAGCCGCTGCGAATGACGAGGTGGCAGCCCGAACCGACAGGTTGTCCCGATCCCAGGACAGAGCCATCTCCTTTGCCGCCGCCGCATCTCGCTGGCTGCCCCCTCAACCATTGCCATGGCGCCCCATGAGGTCAATTTAACGTCGCCCGATCTGGTCCGGCCGGCCGGGCGTCGCCGGGTTGCCGCGTGCCTCTGCGGATCGATGGGGATCACTGGCGATCGCTGGTTGTTGCCGAAGCAAAATCGTCCATGTAAACTGAGCGTAAAGCTTAGTTTACACGGGCAATTATTGTGCTACCAGTAAATATAGCCGAAATTAAGTAAAATGTTACAGAATTTACTTGTACACGTGAGGCAACCAGGGCGTCATGTGCTGAAGTGTGTATCACCATCTTGAATTTTTGGGACACCCTAACCGGCATGGCTTCCCTCTGACGCCGGCCTGGTTCCCCTCTGACGCTGGCCTGGTTCCCCTCTGACGCCGGCCCGGTTCCCCTCTGACACCGGACTGGTTCCCCTCTGACGCCGGCCTGGTTCCCCTCTGACGCCGGCCTGGCTCCCCTCTGACGCCGGCCTGGTTCCCTCTGACGCCGGCCTGGTTCTCCTCTGATACCGGTGTGGTTCCCCTCTGACGCCGGCCTGGTTCCCCTCTGACGCCGGCCTGGTTCCCCTCTGACGCCGGCCTGGCTCCCTCTGACGCCGGCCTGGTTCTCCTCTGATACCGGTGTGGTTCCCCTCTGACGCCGGCCTGGTTCTCCTCTGATACAGGTGTGGTTCCCCTCTGACGCCGGCATGGCTTCCCTCTGACGCCGGCCTGGTTCCCCTCTGATGTCGGTCTGGTTCCCCTCTGACGCCGGCCTGGTTTCCCTCTGACGCCGGCGTGGTTCCCCTCTGACGCCGGCCTGGTTCTCCTCTGATACCGGCCTGGTTCTCCTCTGACGCCGGCATGGTTCCCCTCTGACGCCGGCCTGGTTCCCCTCTGATACCGGTGTGGTTCCCCTCTGACGCCGGCCTGGTTCCCCTCTGACGTCGGCCTGGTTCTCCTCTGATACCGGTGTGGTTCCCCTCTGACGTCGGCCTGGTTTCCCTCTGACGCCGGCCTGGTTTCCCTCTGACGCCGGCCTGGTTCCCCTCTGATACCGGTGTGGTTCCCCTGTGTGTCACCAGCTGAGTACGAAGCTGGATGAGAAGAATGAGCGCCTGCAAAGGATGGAGGAGGAGCGAACTCGGCTGGAGACGACTCTGGCTAAAGCTGAGGACAAGTCTGCGGTGAGTCGTCTGCAGACAGCGCCCCGCCCCGTCCGACGCCCGGAGCCAGGCTGTTTTGTGGCACACGGAATAGTGCTCTGTATGTGTGGTGGGGCGGATCGTTCACCATTATAGTCATTGTCATTGTATCAGTATAGCCATTATCAGCAGCAGCTGATCGCGCCCGTGATGACAAACACTGCGCAAATCTGACTGGCGGGTCGGGTGTGGAGAGATGTCGCCGGCCTGCAGCTGCGGTCGGTCTGACGCTCCCCGTCCGCCGCTGATCTAACACACATTGCAACTGAGGATCTGCAGCCGACGTACTGCCGGCGGACGATCACGTGACCTGTGCCTGACCACGTGACCCGCCGCCCACCGGCAGGGCTATGTGCGTCTACTGGAGATGGAGAAAAAGGACCGCATGTCCACGGAGAAGCGGGCTCTGGAGCTCCTGCAGGACATCAAACGGAAGTGGAAGCGGGAGGAGGAGGAGCGGCTCAAGGTTGTGCATGATGAGGTCAAGGTTAGTCGGCACTGGTGGCGATGATAACGTGATTTCAGGAATTACGGCTGAAACTCTCTGTAGTTTGTGTGGGTGAAATGATATGATAAGGATTGTTCAAGTGATGCCTTATCAATATATTCTTGTTATTAACGTTTTCTTCGTCCAGCCAATTTGGTGTCCTTGATTTGATTGTATTTGTATTTGTCTCGAAGTCTAAGTACCGAAAACCGCGCAATTCCTATTCACTGCCAAGATATTAAGTCTCAAAATATAGTCTGATATATGGGAAAACATGCACACTTCTCAAAGTCTTGGCACGGTCTTCGCCACCCACTAACCTCTTCTGACCATGACTGGCCGCTGTCACTGGCCGCTGTCACTGGCCGCAAGCCA
>JAXIVJ010018289.1:0-17500 GCA_036785665.1 Chirona hameri | reverse complement strand
CAAGTTTCTTGGTAAAGTGTGGCATCCTAATGTTTATGAGGTGAGTTTTTGTATATATTATTCACCTTTACCATAAGTTGAATCAGTAAAATCGATACCCCGCTACTCTTGTTGGTTACCTATATCTAGTGTTTTTTTCTTCACTTTGTTATCCAAAGCAGTTAAAACCTAGTTTTTTTTCCCCCAATAATGTGTCTGCCAAGATTTATTTGGCAAATTGCAGCATTTAATTAATATATGCCACCAGCTGCAGGCATACAGTTTGTTGTTACATTTTGCCATCTGATGTTTGTGATGTTTTTGTTTTTGATGCTGACAGATTTCAAATATGATATCAGCTGTACGTTAGCTACAGGCCAAGTTGCAGACATACTACCAGTGGTGCCTCACAGCAGGAATTTGGTACTAAAAATAGCCACCACCATGATGGTTGGGAAAATAATGTACATTCCACAAAAAGTAGGGAACTTTTTAAAGATGCCCTGATGCATAATATGTATGTTATGTGCCAATAACCTGAGCAGTTGAGGCGCCCCAAAACTCCAAATCATCATCATCAGTAAAGTTATTGATGCACATCAATTACCTAAATTTCTGCACATACATTGTGCTTGACTCATAACAGATGCAAATAAGCCTGAAATTGTAGTGGGCTACAGGCTAGGATAATGTTGGGTTAGATTGGGTTTGGTTAGGATTGTTTAGGTTAGGTTAGGTTTGGTTCAGTTAGGTTAGGTTAGGTTAGGTTAGGTTAGGTTAGGTTAGGTTAGGTTAGGTTAGGTTAGGTTAGGTTAGGTTAGGTTAGGTTAGGTTAGGTTAGGTTAGGTTAGGTTAGGTTAGGTTAGGTTAGGTTAGGTTAGGTTAGGTTAGGTTAGGTTAGGTTAGGTTAGGTAGGTTAGGTTAGGTTAGGTTAGGTTAGGTTAGGTTAGGTTAGGTTAGGTAGGTTAGGTTAGGTTAGTAGGTTAGGTTAGTTAGGTTAGGTTAGGTTAGGTTAGGTTAGGTTAGGTTAGGTTCGGTTAGGTTAGGTTAGGTTAGGTTAGGTTGGATTACGCTTGATCAAGTTTGGTTCCAAATCCCTCAGTTTCTCACTCTTTCCCTCATGTGTAGAAGTTTACCATGTTCTTGGTATGGAAGATCATCTCATCTCTGAACCCTATTTGTAACGGGGGTGGGCGGATTCTGCCGCCCCCCCCCTCATGTTTTTCGCAGATATCTCCAGAACGGCTGGGAGCAGGCCCATGGAATTTGGGGCTTTTCCAAAAATCGATTTCCACATATGGAGTCAAAATTTTGAGTTCTTAACTTGAACAGAGGCGGTTCCAGGGCACGGTTTTGGGAGGGTTCTGCAGCGATATTTGGCGATAATACGGAAATGCGATCTTCACGTTTTCTTCCTAACTGCCTCAAGTATGAAGGAGTTACATGGGTTTACGGTGATTGAAACAAGTGCAAATTAGTTGATGTTAATGAAATATCATACAAATTGCATCATGGCAGAGGTGGTTTCAGGGACTTGAAAAGGGGAGGTTTTCAGGAAGTATGCAACGCTTGGCGGGAAGTCAATAGAGCGATGTAAGGGGAATTTATAGCTATCAAGATGTAAAAGATAGCTTCTCCTTCCATTATTTGCATAATTTATTACATAGAGTTGCAGAGGCGTGTTCAGGCACATGAAGGGGGGGGGAGACTGGCATGGTGATGACGATATGTCAGCGATTACGGCGCAATAGAGGTTAGTTATTAATGATATATGCACATATGAGGCCAGGAGAGAGAATTAAGTCATTTTTTTTCAGAGGCGCGCTCAGGAATGGAATAAAGGGAGTCATATTTTTGCTAGGAAACTAAGATGTATGGGCCTACAATGACATAACATACGGCAGTTTTCGGATGAAACACGCACCAGAGGGTACTCTACGAACGATTATAAGATAATAGGCGAGTCCAGGTAGGGTAAAAAGGGCGGTAACCAATGTGGATTGAAGTTGTAAGTGAAATAGTCACTGTTGACTAGTTAATATCATAATAGCAGAGAATATACCTATCAAAAGGTCTTGCGCCTCCCCAGTTTGGATCCTGGATACGTCTATGAAGTACAACATGCAAAAAGGAACTATCTACGATCAGTAACTTATTTATAGTAACTTATTCATCAGTAACTTATTATAAAAGGCGTTCGGGCGCGCGCGCTACACAGGCGACCCCCGGCCGCTCCGCAGTGTTTGTGTTCTACTCGCGGAATTAAACGCTAGTCCTCGTGAAAATTAGTGTCTACGTGTTCATCATCATCAGCTTCACCATTGTGCAACGCCGCAAGTACTGTGAGTTGTGTATATCATTCAAAAACTACGTTCCAAGATTTATATTTCGAAAGCTGTGTTAACTGCGTCAAGCCGTCTCAAGGAAGTTCTGGGTCAGTCAAAGCGGTGGAAAGTGTCAATATTGGAGTTGACAAGGTGCCAATTTAACTCAACAGTGAAACAGTGAAATTGAAGGGCTTGTTATTTAATTCTCTCAAGATTCCTGCGTCAATTCTACATAACTACTTCTTTTCCGACGCGTATGCGCGCGATGGCAGCGCGGAGGACTTCACCCTTCCGGCTCCCCCTGCCCGTTGTCATGGAAACCGGGGCAGCCGGAGGGAGACCCGCTGACCAGGGGACGTCGCCCGGCTAATGTCAACAATGCCGGGCGACGGGGCAGTGACGGGGGCCCGCTCCCGCCGGCCCGCACACCGCGGGTGTCGCGGCGGGTGGAGGGTCCGCCGAGCCAAAGCGAGAGGAAGCGGTGAACAGCAAACCGCTCCGGACGTTGGGGTAACACCACCCCGCCGTGTAGGGCGTCCACCAACACCGAATCCAGACAACCCTCTCCAGCACGCTGGGGCGTTGCCCTCCCGTGTAGGACGCCACACCTCACCACAGCGCAGCAGAACGCTCGCTCAGTCGCCACGCCAATTTATCGAACCACCACGACTCAACGAGAGGCAAACCAGACGAGCGTGTGTCACACACCCGGACAACAACACCGCATCAGACGGCGTTCCATCGGAGACGACGACGCGCGGAAAACTGTCACTGGAGCTGTTAAATGTTCAGTCCCTTCTTCCAAAATTACCGGACATTCGCACTGATGTTTCCCTTCGGTCTCCAGAAATGCTATGTTTTACTGAGACCAATCTGAAGTCAACGACGCCAGACCGATTTATTACAATTCCAGGGTATCGCCTTTTTCGGCTGGACAGAAAAAACAGGACGTAACAAATCTGGAGGAGGAGTCGCAATATTTGTGAAGGAACATTTATCCGCCAATATAATTAAAGTGAAAACGACTGGATCAGACTCTCATGTAGAGGCGCTCTGGGTCAAGGTGAAATTTGACAAAAAGAAAGCAGCCACTTTGGCTTGTGTCTATCGACCACCTTCATCAAACCACGCTCAAATTCAAGTGGATTTCAACGATTTAGAGGAACAAATCCAACAAATAATTACGGCCTCTTCATCTCACCGTATCATTTTAGCGGGTGATCTGAATTCAGACCCTCAAACAAATCCAGCAGCAAATGAAAGGCTTCGGGAATTAGAAAGGTACGGGCTGAACTGTGTAGTACGCGAACCTACCTTTTATCGTGACCGTACGCGCTCATTACTTGATGTTGTGCTGATGTCTGATTCGTTGTGTAACGACCGATCACTAACAATGTGTTCTGTCCAAAAATGTGATTACGCGAGTCACCACCGTCGCGTATGTGTGGGAGTAACGGTGCCCCGAGCCAGACAAAGGGCGCAGTACAGGACGGGCCGGAGATGGCGAACATTCGATAATGGTGCGTTTTTGACTGATGTAAGGAACATTGGATGGCACTCTGTTGTAAAACAAAATGAAACGTGTCAACAGCAGTGGGAGGCTTTTTCAAATACGCTTAACGAAATGTTAGACTTCCATGCTCCTATCAGAAAATTTAGAGTTCACAACCTCCGTCCCTCACCGGTTTCGAATGAAACCCTCAATCTGATGAAGCAGCGCAAACGATATAAAGAAACAAACGATCCAGCGTATCAGGAAATCAACACATTAACTAAACGGGCGATTCGCAAAGACTGTCGGGCAGATATAGCAAACCGCGTCCACAACTCAACATCCTCGTCATTGTTTCAGAAATTAAAATATGTAATTGCACCTAAACGTGGATACACAAAGCAACCGCAAAATTTAACACCAGATGACCTGAACGATTACTTTACAGCAGTAGGTACACACACTAGAGACGAGGTGGTTGCCGACTTCGACCGTTCGGGCCGAGAGAAGCTTTTTACTCGACTACCTAGGGTCAACGCTGGGTCAATGAGGCTCACACCAGTCACGTTGACTGAACTAAGGTGTGCTTTATTTTCACTACCCAACAAAGACTCTTCAATAGAAGGCGACGTCCCAATCCAAATTTTAAAACTGACATTTGATGCAATTGGACGCTACCTTTTACGTATCATTAACACTAGCTTTGTCTCTGAAACCGTGCCCTCTGCCTGGAAAAGGGCGACCGTCATTCCTCTATTTAAAAGAGACGATCCATCTAAAGCATCAAATTTTAGACCTATCACGAAAGTTCCTGGTATATGCAAAGTAGTAGAAAAGTTAGTACAAAAACAGTTGACAAGCTACCTCCAGAGCCAAAATCTATTGAGCGAAGATCAACATGGTTTCTTGCCGCAACATTCGACATGTACCGCCCTATTGACAATGACTGACGAAATTCTCAGGGGCATGGATCGATCCCAAATTTCTATATTGGTTCTCATTGATTTGAGTCGCTGCTTCGATGTTATTGATCACAACACGCTCATTAATAAATTATAATTGTTGCAAATTTCATCAGGCTGGTTTAAAAGCTACCTACACGGACACGTACAACGGGTTAAAGTAGGGGAAAGTTTTTCAAAGCCACTTCCTATCACAATTGGGACTTTCCAGGGTACTTGTCTCGGCCCATTACTGTACAACATTGCTAGCAACGATCTCGCATGCCACATTCCAGCTAAAATCAATGGCTTCAAGGTCACCTCGGTGCGTTATGCCGATGACACACAGCTCGCTGTCACAGGCCCTCGAGATCAAATTGGGGAACTACAAAGGAGCAGGGAAGAGTTGCTAGTAACGATGTCAACGTGGTTCCAACAACATGGCATGAAGGTTAATGCGGCAAAAACTGAATTTATTTTGTGTCATAGTGATAGTCATAGTCATAGTCAGGTTTATTAAGGGACTCCATAAAACATGGCTTTTCTGCCCTCACGTCATGAACATGAGAATACAAATAAAATGGGTACACAATGCATAAATCTATCTAAAATGGTGTTAATTGTTCCCAGGTCTGCAGACGCTAATCACAGGCGACCCTTGCGCGCATTCCACACACTCACGGCTCTAAACGGAAATGTGCGTTTGCCACGCTCTGTCCGCACTCTTGGGAGTTCCAGATGACCTCCACGAGTTCCACGAGTGGCCCTAACCGACACATCGGACCGACTCCGTACGAGATCGGCAAGCGCCGGCGGCGCGCCGGGCGACATCAGTTTGCGCAACATGGTCGCATCACGCTCCTCCAACATGCCGTCAAGCCGATCCCACCCTAACGATTCCAGGGCAGGAGTGATATGCTCACGCCGGGACAGTCCAGTGACGATGCGTGCTCCAAAATGTATAACCTTCTGCACCCGATGACGCAGTGTGGCAGAACAACCGCCCCATACAGTCAGACAATAATGCAAATGGGGGAACACGAGTGCCTGAATCAGTAGTTTCTTAGTTTCGAAAGGTATTCTGTGTCTCAATTTAGATAAACCGACGAGAACATAGAAACAGCGACGGGTGACCTGAGACACTTGTTTTTCCCATGACAACGACGAGTCAACGTATACACCGAGAATTTTTGCGTGTGGAGATGGATTTATCTCTGCGTCACCAAATTTTATTGTCAAGGATTTGCATCTTTTCTGCTTCGGTTTGACAAACAGCAGCTCTGTTTTACTAGGATTAAGTTTAAGTCGATTTTGAGTGAACCAGAGAAGAGCAACGTCGAGTGTGCTTTCCATACGCTCCTTTAGTGATGCCAAGTTCTCAACCAGGTCGGAATCTAAGAACTGTACGTCATCAGCGTACATCACCTGCTTGCCAAATGGTAAATGTGCTGCAAGATCGTTAGTAAACATCAAAAACAATTTTGGTCCTAGTAATGATCCCTGAATTACCCCATGCGTCACTGGTAATGGCCCGGCGCCGCTGCCCCGGATGCTCTGACACCTATTTCTCAGCCAGTCCTCGAACCAATGCCTGTCCACGCCATACCATCCTAATTTATCTAACAAACGTGTATGCTCAACGCTATCAAAGGCGCGGGATGTGTCAGCCGCTAGAAGAGTGGATACATGACCATTTTCCATTTTAGATGAAAGAAAATTAAGTGTATCAATCATCGCAGTTTCAGTCGAATGATTACCTCGAAATCCGTGTTGGTTGTCACACAATACATGGTTTTGGTCAATGTAGGATGAAAGTTGAACAGAAACACATTTTTCACAAAGTTTTCCAGGCACACTGGTAATAGAAATTGGCCTAAAATTCGCAGGATCGCGCCGGTCACCCTTTTTGTACAGCGGTACAACACATGCATCCTTCCACCTAACCGGCACCTCCCCCGAGCGAAGTGAACAGTTGACCACATGCAACAGATGAGGCCCAATGGTCGGAAAGGTTGCACGCAGCATCTGCACTGTTATGCCGTCACATCCACTCGCGCGCGAGTTGCCCATGCCACTTAGTGCGAACGATAACTCTGGCAGAGTCACAGTTCTCACCCTGAAGGCGCCGCTAATCACGCGCGGGGGTCGCGGTGGCAGTGGCGCCCCCTGTGACGCCGCGGACAGCGCAGCAGCGACATCTGCCCCCGCAGACACGAAGTGGCGGTTTAGTCGCTCGGCCCACGTTGGGTCGCTGTGGTGGAGTGGGGGTAATTCTCGGTTCCGGCTTCTTCGATGCTAGCAGATGCCGGCGAATGTCAGTCCAGGTTGTGGCTCGTTGATTTTTGTACGAGAGAGCGAAGTACTCCGAGCAGGCCCTGTACTGAGCTTTCTTGACGACATTTCTGCTGTTCCTAAATGCCTGCTGAGCTTCAGCACTTGTACGGTCCCGAGCCCAGGCTTCTCGAGCTCGGTCTCGTCTCTCCATACAACCCTGCAGCTCTGCGTTGTCGTGCAGCCAAGGGCAAGAAGGGTGTTTGAGTCGGACAGTCCGAAGCGGCATGTGCCAGTCGATGATGGGTTGCCATACTTGTAGCCAGGCATCCCACTTCGCCGACGCTGTAGTGGCGCTGTAGACCGCACTCCAGTCGGCCAGGAGCATATCGAGGCACAGCGTGCCATTATCGACGTTTCTCGTGGAGCGAACCGTGATGGATTGCGCAGCGCGGCGCGTTCGCTTGGTCTGGATGTTAACGGTGATCATGTCGTGGTCGCTGACGCTGCAGTCGATCACCCGGGCATTGGTGGTGAGCTCGGCATTGGAGGTGATGACGTGGTCGATTAGCGTCGAAGATGAAGAAGTGGTCCGAGTTGGTGCGGAAATCAGCTGTTGGAGGGAGAGGTCCCCCAGCATGGCCAGGTACCGTTGGGCTCCTGCGGAAGATGGTCGGAGCAGGTCGATGTTGATGTCACCCAACGCGCACAGCGGGTGCTGTCTGGCGAGAAGTGACGTCATCTGAAGTTGCAGATCATCCAGTACCGGCGCGATGGACGATTTGGGCGGCCTGTAAAGCACTCCGACCACAAATACAGTCGCACCGGCAAAGCGCATCCACAGGGCCTCGAGCTGAGAGCCGTTACCGGGCACGGTGAGCGTCTCTGCTTTCATCGTATCACGATACACTATGCATACACCACCACCGTGCGTTTTACGATCGCGGCGCTCCACAACATAGCCGGGAAATATGAGGAAGCTGCTGTCAATGTCCTCACTCAAAAATGTCTCACTGATGCAAAGAATGTCCGGAGACAGGAGGCAGTTAAAGCGTATTGCGCAGCTCCCATTATTTTATGGGAGAGCAAATTCAATGTTCCAACAAAGTCAAAAATTTAGGAGTGGTGATGGATGAAACATTGTCATGGGAATATCATATAAAAAACATCACTGATCGCTGCTTTGGAATTTTGATCGGATTAAGCCATGTAAAGCATGCCTTGCCCGCTGAAGTGTTGCCGCGCATTGTCGATTGTCTGGTGCTATCACATGTGAGATACTATGTACAAGTGTATGGCAGTGCCAGTGTGACGTCTCTTAAGAACATCCAAAAAATCTTAAATTTTGCCGCACGAGTCATATCTGGACGCAGGAAATACGACCACATCTCTGATGTATTGCGTGAATTAGGTTGGCTAAATGCGTTAGATGTAGTAAAATACTCTGACTTGTGCATGTTGCATAAGGTTATAACTAGAGCGAAACCTAAGTCGTTGGCGTCGCGCATCCAGTTCAACTACGAAATACTGGAGCGTGATACCCGACAATCGAAACATCTAGCCTTGCCTCGACCTAGAAACAATCACGGAAAGCGCACATTCTTGTATAGGGCTAGCCATTCATACAATGCGCATATTTAATCTCAGTGTGTTCTGAATGCAGTGTCGCCCATTATATTTTACACTTGCTCAATAATTGTACGATGTCGGCAAAACAGGGCAAACTGTTTTAGCTCACTTTTTACTGTTTTAGCTCACTCATTTTTATGTTCATGTATGGAAGACCGAAGAATAACCCTGTCGTGTGGAACGGTCTGTTTACGTTAATACATACATACATACATATAGTGCTGGGTAGCAACTTGCCTGTAGTTAATATTTTCTCTATTTTGCCTCCCTTTTTCACTAACCTGGTACCGCCTATGGCAAAAATATGCTTTATAACTGTTTTATCTAATGTCACAATACACACCATTTCATTTATCAAAAAAACAACACCAAAAACTGTTCTATTACGCATTTCCTTCACCCCCGTATTGAGTAACCTACACACGCCTATGAATTTTGCATTTACAAAAGTCACCGCCATATATGAATTTCCAATTAAATGTCAATCGATCCCCATTTGTTGCGTTAGAATCGGTTCATAAACATGACAGTTGTGTTGGATCACAAATACCTCTAATATTGGTAGTTTTTGCCCCCCTGTTGCCCCCTATCAAAAATTGCTGATATATATTTTTTTTTTAGAAATGTAGATCGTGTGGAGGGGATTCAAATGCCGTTTGATTTGTGAAAATCGGACGGGTGGATCTCGAGATCTCCGGAGGGGGGGGGGGGGGGGCGGGGGGCGGGGGGCGGGGGGCGGCGGGGGGCGGGCGGGGGCGAAGGCGTAATCCCCCTCTGTTACAAATAGGGGTAGCCAGGAACCTGTTACAAATAGGGTTAACTGATGTTTGTTAGGCATTATATGCTCAACAAAATATACCAAATATGTCTCTGTGATGAAACTGTGTGTAGCAACTCATGTAGTCTGATGTTTATTTTGGTGTTTCACATCAATTTTGGATGCCTTTGTTGGTAAGCTGTAGCTGGTGCTGTTTCAGAATGGAGACCTGTGTGTCAGTATTCTGCACCCACCAACAGACGACCCCCAGAGTGGAGAGCTGCCTTGTGAACGCTGGAACCCCACCCAGAATGTCAGGTCGGTCAACAACAACTGCCGCTGACTCATCAGACACACGTCATCACAGCATTCTTCAGAAATTGTGCCAAATATTGCTGTTCGGGTAACTTAACCCGGCATTGGCTGGGGTCTCAGCTGAACGCCATTGTCGGGGGAGGGGCATTTTTCGCCCCCTGGTTATCTTCCGAACCAATAACCGCAGCGAGACGCGCAATGCGGCAATCGAAAGCTCTCAATGAGACTCATCCAAAGCATACACAACATTGTCAAAATAAGGTCACATTTCAGGTCGCGGTCAGATCAAAGGTCAAAATTGAAATATTTGAGTTTTTGGGCCATACTTTACATCCAACGCCTTAGATTGAGACTATTGTCGCACAAAGTTCTCTCAAAGGTATACATATCCCGCATAAAAAAGAAATTGTAAGCAAAGGTCAAGGTCAAGATGGCCCTGCTGTCAGTGATATTGTGTTGATAACTCATGTGTCATGTCTCATATGATGACCGTGCTGTCTATGATAATGGGGAGATGACTCCCTGTGTTTCTTTGTTGGACATTCCTGTTGCCTGCGATACTGTGGTGATAACTCCCTGTGTTTGGCCTTAGCAGTGGCAGATCATGATTCAGTCAAGGAGGGGGCCACATAGCAAAGTGGGCCCCCAGGCCTTGGTGGCCCCATCAGACCTTAGTGGGCCCCCTCAAGCATTGGTGGGCCCTTTCACCTTGAAGACAAATGCAGGCCAGAATGTACCCTTCTAGTTCAAAATATGACTTCCACATGCCAAAATGGGCCTCTACAAACCAGAATCGGTCGTCTTCAAGCCAGAATGGGCCATCTGGAGGCCTGAATGGGCCATCTGGAGGCCAGAATGGGCCATCTGGAGGCCAGAATGGGCCATCTGGAGGCCAGAATGGGCCATCTGGAGGGCAGAGTGGGCCATATGGAGGCCAGAGTGGGCCTTACTGAGACCGGAGTAGGCAAATTTACTTGCGTGTTGTTTGAAAACTGAGTGAAATTCGTTTCGAGTCACTATGATCAGCTGTGGGCCCCCTTGTGCTATTAGGCCCCATTGCGGTTCAAGGGGGGGAGGGGGCATGGTCCCATCCCCCCCTCTGGGCCCGCCACTGGGCCATAGGATGATTCAGGTGTCTGTGATACTGAGATAATAACTGCCTATGTTCCTGTGAAGGACAATCCTGCTATCCGTGCCAATGCATTGTCACGGGTAGCAGGAAGATAGCATAGGAAGATATCACTCCATTCCAATGGGGTGATGTGAAGGACAATCCTGCTATCCGTGCCAATGCATTGTCACGGGTAGCAGGAAGATAGCATAGGAAGATATCACTCCATTCCAATGGGGTGATGTGAAGGACAATCCTGCTATCCGTGCCAATGCATTGTCACGGGTAGCAGGAAGATAGCATAGGAAGATATCACTCCATTCCAATGGGGTGATATCTCCCTATGTTCCTGTCAAGGACACTGGACAATCTTGCTATCTGTGATAATGGGGTCATATGTTCCTTTTTAGGACGATCCTGCTGTCGGTGGTATTGGGGTGATAAACTCCCTGTGTGCCTTTGTAGGACGATCCTGCTGTCTGTGATATTGGGATGATAAACTCCCTGTGTGCCTTTGTAGGACGATCCTGCTGTCGGTGGTATTGGGGGTGATAAACTCCCTGTGTGCCTTTGTAGGACGATCCTGCTGTCGGTGGTATTGGGATGATAAACTCCCTGTGTGCCTTTGTAGGACGATCCTGCTGTCTGTGGTATTGGGGTGATAAACTCCCCGTGTGCCTTTGCAGGACGATCCTGCTGTCGGTGGTATTGGGGTGATAAACTCCCTGTGTGCCTTTGTAGGACGATCCTGCTGTCTGTGGTATTGGGGTGATAAACTCCCCGTGTGCCTTTGTAGGACGATCCTGCTGTCGGTGGTATTGGGGTGATAAACTCCCTGTGTGCCTTTGTAGGACGATCCTGCTGCCGGTGGTATTGGGGTGATAAACTCCCTGTGTGCCTTTGTAGGACGATCCTGCTGTCGGTGGTATTGGGGTGATAAACTCCCTGTGTGCCTTTGTAGGACGATCCTGCTGCCGGTGGTATTGGGGTGATACACTCACTGTGTATCTTTGTAGGACGATCCTGCTGTCTGTGGTATTGGGATGATAAACTCCCTGTGTGCCTTTGTAGGACGATCCTGCTGTCTGTGGTATTGGGGTGATAAACTCCCCGTGTGCCTTTGTAGGACGATCCTGCTGTCGGTGGTATTGGGGTGATAAACTCCCCGTGTGCCTTTGTAGGACGATCCTGCTGTCGGTGGTATTGGGGTGATAAACTCCCTGTGTGCCTTTGTAGGACGATCCTGCTGTCGGTGGTATTGGGGTGATAAACTCCCTGTGTGCCTTTGTAGGACGATCCTGCTGTCGGTGGTATTGGGGTGATAAACTCCCTGTGTGCCTTTGTAGGACGATCCTGCTGCCGGTGGTATTGGGGTGATACACTCACTGTGTATCTTTGCAGGACGATCCTGCTGTCTGTGATATCGCTGCTGAACGAGCCCAACACGTCCAGTCCTGCCAACGTGGACGCCTCGGTCATGTACCGCCGCTGGAAGGAGTCAAAGGGAAAGGACAAGGAGTATGAAAACATTATCCGGTGAGTTGTCTACTGCTGGCCGCCTTGGGTTGCCGGGCAATGAGGTACTTCGGTGTTCTCACCGTCCCGCTGCAGCGTCTGCGACATCGCACGCTGTGGGGCGCCATCTATACAAACTACACAGTTTTGTTTACGCACTTGCTTGGTCGGTTTGCTTGCACTGAGGGTTGAGTTGAGTTGGACTTTAATTGGGTGGTTCCCTCTTCAGTCAAAGTTTAGTTGCTTTTCTTCCAGTGGGTAAGCATGAGGTGGCTCATCCAACTCGCGCAACATTAGGGGACTAGCGGCGTAGTGCACGAGTGGCGTAGAGATGTCATGAAGGTGCTAGTGTCAATAACAGCTTTCAAGCAAACCTTTCTGATGTCTTGCCATATGCTTATTCCCCAATTTCCTGTATATGGAGTGCCACGCACCATGTCACGCGCCGACTATCCCGCTCCACACCTCTGCAGTTATCAGTGACCAAAGTACATACACTGAACTGCATTTCAATCTAACACGACACCGCTTGAGTTGCATTGCATGTGTTTGGTAGCAGCACACCGGGGCCTCGTTGTGTATCCTGTCTCCGTTGCGCCGTGTGCTCACATTTCAAACTGGTGACCTTCGGGCGATGCCACGCGTATGTCCTACCGACTCGGCACTGCTCTCAGAGACCCAGACCCAGTGTCAGAAAAGTGGTTCCACGATCTAAGTTCGCGGAACAAATTTTTCGTCAGCGGCGGAACAAATTTTTCGTCAGCGGCGGAACACATTTGTTAATGCGTATACCAGTAATTTGTGCGTAATTTTTGATACGCGTTTCTACACAACCTATTTTCATATATGCCAATATGTGCATATGTCGTAGGCTTTTACCGTAACCCGTCGTTACTTGTAAAGCCTAGGCAGTTCATGTAACGCCGCCGTTTTCCGTAATCTTCGCGAAATCACCATTGTTACGCCATTTGCCTGCAAATTATAGGCTGTACTGGAAACGGGCATTTCTTGTATAGCGCGGGCATTTCTTGTAACGATGATTTTACGCCATTTGTCTGGTCAAAATCGCTTAATTTCAGCCGTTTCAAGTAAATCCGGATAAGCATTGGGCGTTTGGAGGAAATTTTGAACGAGGTTTTATGATCGACAAGAACTGATCCTGGCCAGTAATGGAGTAAAAGGGAATAGTGCACCTTGGGAAAAGTATCTGGAATGATGGAAAAGAGGGTCCTGACTACGGTTCTGGCATTCGTTTTTGCGAGAAAAAAGTACCAATTTGTCATAATTTGAAGAAAACAAAATATTGATATTACTGCGTGTGACGTCACAACAATCTTGCGTCACCAAAAAGAGTTGTAACGTCATACCGGCAAAAGTCTATCCTTGAATCAAATTATGTAAATAACACTACTACAGCAGGTAACAAACTCGTTCGCTGGGGAATTTGTGATAATTTGAAGAACAAAATATTCGTAATTGTACATGCGTGAAATGTGAATGTTTGTACTATGGCGTTGCATGAGTGGAGTTGGAGTGGCGTTGCGTGAACCTGAGGTCACATACCCATAAATGTGCATGTGCATAAATATATTTGCTATACCCATAATTGTTTGTGTAAATCAATGTGTGGATGTGCTTCTACTGCAGCGAACATTGCAGCTACCGGTACGAATCACCATAAAAAGATACGACTTTTCAAGACGAGTGTGGCATTATTTTCAATTGTAAATCCATTGGAAATTGACAAAGTTATGGCCAATATTATTTCTAGCTCATCGTGAACTTATCGTGAGGCACCGTCAACCCAAAACAAACATTTTTGAAATTCAATCGACCTATTGTAGGTACCGCGACCAGCCACCCATCAAATCATGCGTATTGTCACGAAGCATCTTTTGGTAATTTTCAATTGGAAATCGGTTCAAAATTGACAAATATTATCTTAAAACCTAGTCACATGATGTTTCAGATTTGTCATGTTTGCCTTGGATCACAACAGCGGCGACAGCGCAATCTAGACGAATCAGCTTCGTGAAACGGATTTTGAACCAATGATTTTTGAACCGGATTTTGAACCAACACCAGACTAGGAACGAGCCTTCCTTGCAATTATGTTACCAAACACATGATGCATTTCAGTGGCGGTCGGTTATTATAGAGTTCAGTGCGGTCGGTTCAAGCAGCGAAAACGGAGTGCGGTAGAAATACTAATGACGTATGCGAAACGTCACGATATTTGTCGTTTTAAAATAGCTCCCAACGGTTTTTGCGTTGAAACTCAGCAACTAGGTCGTTTTGGAAGGGAAAATTTCAGATTTGGAGATTTATCAGTACTACCGACAATCTGGCTATCTCAGTTAAAAACGAATGTTAAAGGTTCACTATTCCCTTTAAGGCAGTGGGCAATTGTGTGAGCACCGAGTGCGACGATCGACTGCCTCATAATTTCGGCATTCACGAATATAAAAGATTGGAGGTTGACCGCATCATTTATTGACAGATGACAGATGATTACTGTATGCCTACACATAGCAGCAGGCAAGTACGTTCACGACAGTGTGGTAACATTGCCAAGCTACTTGTCAGAGCACGGCGTCGAGGCAGCACGATGGGCACATCGTGTTTGCCCTTATGACAGCGACATCTTTTCGTAGCACACTGCTACGTTCCTTGCTTGCAAGCACATGTAACGTATCCCTGACCTCCAAACAACAACTGTTCTCTGAACGCTTCCAGCTGAGGCTCATGAATCGGCTACCACTTGCTGTTGCCTCTTCTGTCAGCAAAGCAGTGTGCTACGAAAAGATGTCGCTGTCATAAGGGCAAACACGATGTGCCCATCGTGCTGCCTCGACGCCGTGCTCTGACAAGTAGCTTGGCAATGTTACCACACTGTCGTGAACGTACTTGCCTGCTGCTATGTGTAGGCACGTTTGTCAATAAATGATGCGGTCAACCTCCAATCTTTTATATTCGTGAATGCCGAAATTATGAGGCAGTCGATCGTCGCACTCGGTGCTCACACAATTGTCCACTGCCTTAACTCCAATACTTGCCAGGATCGGTTCTTGTCGATCATAAAACATCGTTAAAAATTTCCTCCAAACGCCCAATGCTTATCCGGATTTACTTGAAACGGCTGAAATGAAGCGATTTTGACCAGACAAATGGCGTAAAAATCATCGTTACAAGAAATGCCCGCGCTATGTCAGCCGTTTCCAGTACAGCCTATAATTTGCAGGCAAATGGCGTAACAATGTTGATTTCGCGAAGATTACGGAAAACGGCGGCGTTACATGAACTGCCTAGGCTTTACAAGTAACGACAGGTTACAGTAAAAGCCTACGACATATATATACATTATGATGTGGAAAGTTGATGAATCGTCGGTCGTATTTCCTGTACAGATATGGTTTTGGCGTCAGTCGGGGACCGAGACTCTCGGGTCGTATGTTAAAAAGGTACCTTGTATCGTTGCGTGTGCATATATGGGAAACTGGGCTCAAGTCTCAGTCTAAAGTACTGCCGTCTTTTGCATAACGTGGTTTTAGTGTCCCAGGGTTATCCATGGCCCCGATGACGAAGGTATCGGTGGCGGGGTTGTAATCGGAATACGCAACAACTGTGTTGGGAGGTTTTACAAAGTTTTTTTTTCTTGGAAAAGTGCCAGTTTTCCTTCCCTGAATCACTGCAGCAATTTCGGATGTTGGGAATTTGGAGGTTCCGCCTTACGTTTTTTGTTGTTGTTGACGATTTGTGTTGTATCACTGTCACGTTCCGGCCATTGTTCGGAAAGTCAAGTCTCAGTCTATTTTGTATGCTCGTCAGCCATTTGCACCCGTAGACTAAAACAACATAATATTTACGGTCAAAGTTTTCACGGAACAAAACTTCCAAGTTAAGAAAAATGGAGACACGGCCACTTTTATGCCACTGCCCGGACCCCCACCGTTGCTGACCACCGGCTCTCCCACACCCTCCACAGCAAACAAGTGTCGTCTTCCCGCGTGGACGCCGAGCGCGACAACGTGGTGGTGCCCCCTCACCCTGGAGGACTACTGCATCAAGACGCGCGCGCGGCCCGACGCCGAGCCGGTCGACATCACAGACTTCTACGACGACGACTACCTGGATGACGACGACGACGCGTCTTCAGATGGCGGTACGGCCAGCCAACGGGCGTCACACAGCGGCCAGAGGCCCCCGGCCGAGCCGCGGCCGCCGCCGCCGCCGCGCGCCGGCACCTCGGCCGCGCCGGCCGAGACGCCCGAGCGAGCCGCCTCGGCACCCGACACCATCCTCCGTCCGCCCCAGTCCTGGCCGCCCTCCTGAGGCCGCGCCGTCGTCACTCCCCAAGCCGACCGAGGTAACACGGCTGTGCCGGGCTGGCGCCGCCCCGGTCATTTTGACCCCCCGCCCCGCCCTGAGATCGTCGGGAATATCGGGAAAACGCAGCACCGCCAAATTTGGCACCGCTTTTTGGACATCAATTACCCACATAGTGTAAAAGTTTTAACCTCAGGTCATCTCAGATCAGGTCACCAGGTCACGTCAAGTGATACCTCCAAGAAAATGTTTGTGATCTTGAAAAAGCCAATGTTTCTCCATGCAGTCGTCGCGCCCTGGAGGGCCTCTGATAATCACACGCGCTGGAGGGGGGGGGGGGGGGGGGGGATTTCCCCCTCCTATGATCTCGAAAACCACGCAACGTAGCGACAAGCGGAAAATGGCGTTAGATAACTCGAGACAAGCCCTATCGAAAGTATATCTGTCTTTTTTAAGGTCAGGTCAATATTGAGGTCACCAGAGGTCATCAAAGGTCAGATTTTCCACACACCCATGCATCTCGGGAACTATGATAGCTAGGCACAAACGGAAAACAACAATAGAATGCTCTTGAAAAAATGCAAGCGCCTTAGGTGTCCTCAAATTTGAGCTCAGGTCAATAGTTTAGGCTCCAGAGGTCATCAAATGTCAACAAGTTTTTTTTCTTAATTTTTTATTTATTCTCGCAAATAACTTTACCTAATAAAGAGAAAGCAATAAGTTTGACGCCATCGTGTTTGTCTCATCAAGGCACTTCGAATAATATTCATGTTGACCAGGTTTGGTCAACTGATAAATTTTACTTCAGGTCAAGGTCAAGTGGTGACCCAAGTAGGT
>JAXIVJ010018288.1:0-23694 GCA_036785665.1 Chirona hameri | reverse complement strand
CACAGACAGTAAGGATGAGGAGGGGTGCTGGGTAATGGAGGGTGGTAGCAGAATCTGGAGGAGGAAGAGGGAAGGGGATCAGGAGGGATGGACAAAAGTTCAGGGTAGAGTCAGGCAGTACAGCCCCAGAGAACATCCGCAGGTTACAATAGCAAATAGGTTCAGTGCGTTAGAGTCAGCAGCTGAAAGTGACAGGGAAGAGATTCAGCATTTAGTGGTTGGGGACTCAAGGGTAAGGCCCTTAAGGCGAACATTCTGTGGGAAGAGGGACAGATGTATAGTCAAACCAGGGGCAAGAGTAGTTGATATGGGCCCTGTCATTGAGGCAGAACTTGGTAGGAGTAGCCCGGAGACAGTTATACTACAGGTGGGGGTGAACGACATAGGACCTAGGCAGAGTGTGAGAATAGTAGCGGAGTACCGGAGCCTGCTGCAGAGGTTGAAGGAGTCCAGGAAACCAGTCATTGTGACTGGCATCCTCCCTCGCTGTGGAGCCAGTGAGGAGTGGTACTCGAGAGCTCTGTCTGTGAACAGCTCAGTTCAGAACTTATGTTCAGCTATGGGGCTTAGTTATGTAGACTTATGGGATCAGTTCTATGAGTGGCGTAGGTACTATATGAAGGATGGGCTTCACTTATCGGATGAGGGGGCAAGGGCTTTGGGAGATGCCTACAGAAGTGTCATTCAGGGAAACTAGGTAGGAGGGGGGGGGGGTTCAGGGACGCTAGTACTAGGGCATCAGGAAGTAAGCATTGGTAGAAGTTCATGTCAGAATAGGACAGTAGATCATAATTCCCTCAGAATTAGTAGAGTCAGCTCAAAGTATAAGATCACATGTGTGTTGCTGAATGCCCAAAGTAATAGGTCTAAATTTGATGAGTTTGAGTGTTATGTTGCCCTTGAAAAGCCTGATATCATTTGTGTAACCGAGACATGGGTTAGTGAGGGGTATAATAGGGATAGGCTACAGGATTTCGAGTTACAAGGGTATAACATGTTCTCATACTGCAGAGAATCACGGCAGGGGGGCGGAGTGTTTGTATATGTAAATAGCTTGTACTGCACTACTAGAGTTGATGATTCTAGTAAAGTAAAAGAAGTAGAATCAATCTGGCTTGACATTAAAATTGGTACAGGAAACAGAGGAAGGTTGAGGATAGGTGCATTTTACAGACCAGGGAATCTTCCAAGGAACTCCCAAGCTGAAACAGACTAAGATATTTGTGAGGAAATACGTAGGAACTTTCGGGCTCAGTGTCTTATTATGGGAGATTTTAACTTAAGAGGATACGAAAGTATAGCAGAGGAAACAAATGAGTGTAGGTTGTATAGGCAAATCTTTGAAGAGGAGCTTTTCATGCATCAGTTTGTAACAGAGCCAACCAGACATTGCTCCATTCTAGACCTTGTATTCTCAGACAACAGTGATCTAGTTAGTGACATAAGTATTTGTGAAGGTCTAGGAACCAGTGATCACAATATGGTTAAATTCAATATCTCATCAGAAATGAGGCCCAAAGATAACCTTATTATGGTTCCAAACTTCAGCCGGGCTGATTTTGATGGTATTAGAAATGACCTCGCACAGATCAAATGGAACGTTGAGTTGGCAGGTTTAGATGCATGTGAGGCCTGGAATGTTTTCAAAGCTAGATTAAGCCAAATTCAGATTCGGCATATACCCCTCAGGCACAAACGTAACAGAACCAAGGGCAAACCAGTTTGGCTTACCCCAGAAGTAAGGAGTGCTATACAAGCTAAAAGAAGTGCATTTGGCATTTTGAAGGGATCTTCACTAGATATAAATCAGAAGGCCTACCAGAATGCAAGAAATTCAGTTAAGAAAAAGGTCAGAGCAGCTAAAAGGGCAAAGGAACTTGATTTAGCTAGACATTGTAATGCAGATAGTAAGAAGTTCTTCAGTTTTTATAAGTTCAGTACAGTTTCCAAAAATATAGGTCCATTTAAGGTAGATGATGTGTTAGTTAGCAAGGACAGTGAAATGGTTGAAGTGCTTAATGATCAGTTTCAATCTGTCTTTACTATCGAGGACCAGAGAAGTATTGCAGCACTTCAGCCTGAGCCAGAGACAGAGGAGACTATAGGAGAGCTAGGTGGCATAAGTAGTGAACTTGTTCTGGAATATCTAAAGAAAGTAAGGCCTAACAAGGCAGAAGGACCTGATGAAATCCATGCTAGACTTTTAAGAGAATCTGAAAGGGAGTTGTCGGTTCCATTAGCCATAATATTTTCTAAATCACTCGCAGATAGTAAAATTCCACTTGATTGGAAAAGAGCAAATGTTGTTCCTATTCATAAAAAGGGAGATAGAAGTAAAGAGGAAAACTATAGACCGGTTAGTCTGACCTCATTAGTCTGCAAGGTGCTTGAATCAATCATCAAAGATAAGATTGTTGAATTCTTGGAGCAAAATGAACTAATCAAGGATACACAGCATGGCTTTAGGAAGGGCCGTTCTTGTTTAACTAATCTTCTGGAGTTTTTGGATGTTGCAACAGATAGCTTTGATCAGGGTAAACAGCTAGATGTAGCTTTTCTTGATTTTAGTAAAGCATTTGACAAAGTCCCCCATACAAGACTGGGGTTGCAACTTAAAATTCATGGGATCAGGGGCAAGATTCTGGATTGGATAGAAACGTGGCTTTCAGGACGCCAGCAAAGGGTTATATTGAATGGGTGCCAATCACAATGGAAGGAGGTTCTCAGTGGGGTTCCACAGGGCTCAGTCCTGGGCCCATTGCTTTTTATAATATTTGTGAATGCAATTGAGAACAGTATAGACAGCAAAGTCTTGAAATTTGCAGACGATCTAAAAGTTGTCAGGATTATTGGAGGAAAACATGATCAGGATGTTTTTCAATCAGATCTGGACAAGCTAGTTGAGTGGTCTGAAGCATGGCAGATGAAATTCAATTTGAGTAAATGTAAGATTATGCACGCTGGACGGGTTAGCAGTAAACATAGGTATGAAATGGGTGGGCAGAAAATGGAGCAGATTGAAAAGGAAAGAGATTTAGGTGTCGTGGTAAACAATAGACTATCAGCGTCAGACCAGGTTGTAGAAGCTAGGAAAAAGGCACTTAGAATGCTAGGGGCCATTAACAGAAATGTTTCCTACAAGAGTGAAAAGGTAATAACAAAACTGTATTGTGCATACGTTAGACCACATTTGGAGTATTGTGTACAAGCCTGGTCTCCAACATATGAGAAAGATTGCTGGTTGTTAGAAAGAGTTCAAAAAAGGGCAACAAAAATGGTTAATTGTCTTGGTAGTTTACCTTATGAAGATAGATTAAAGAAATTGGGTATGTTTTCACTTAGATATAGAAGGCTAAGAGGAGATCTAATTGAAGTCTTCAAATTTGTAAATAGTCAGCATTCTGGATATTTAAAGGGTATGTTTGAGTTCAATAGGGAAAATCGAGGTAGAGGTCATCAGCATAAACTCATTATGAAACAAAGTAGGACTAGGCTACGACAGTCATTTTTCAGTAGAAGGGTTGTAGGACATTGGAATATGCTACCAGGGGATGTCGCTGATGCAGTGACACTTGCTCTCCTTCAAAATTAGATTAGATAAATACTTTACAGAGAAGGGATTAGTTCATAAATACTCGTGGGATTAGCCTTCTTTTATGCAGGTAGAGTAAGGTGATTTGAAGGGGCGAGACTGATGGAGGAGGGGGGGGGGGGTGCAACCTCGGATGGGCCCAAGAGGCTCTTTGTTGCACTTTTCTTTTATGTCTTTATGTCTTTATGGCTCTCTGCCGGTCTGAGAGGACACATGACAGGCCTGAGATGGCTCTCTGCCGGTCTGAGAGGACACACGAGAGGCCTGAGATGGCCCTCTGCCGGTCTGAGAGGACACGCGACAGGCCTGAGATGGCTCTCTGCCGGTCTGAGAGGGCACACGACAGGCCTGAGATGGCTCTCTGCCGGTCTGAGAGGACACATGACAGGCCTGAGATGGCTCTCTGCCGGTCTGAGAGGACACACGACAGGCCTGAGATGGCCCTCTGCCGGTCTGAGAGGACACACGACAGGCCTGAGCTGGCCCTCTGCCGGTCTGAGAGGACACGCGACAGGCCTGAGATGGCTCTCTGCTGGTCTGAGATGGCTCTCTGCCGGTCTGAGAGGACACACGACAGGCCTGAGATGGCTCTCTGCCGGTCTGATGAGGACACACGACAGGCCTGAGATGGCTCTCTGCCGGTCTGAGAGGACACACGGCAGGCCTGAGATGGCTCTCTGCCGGTCTGAGAGGACACGCGACAGGCCTGAGATGGCTCTCTCCCGGTCTGAGAGGACACGCGACAGGCCTGAGATGGCTCTCTGCCGGTCTGAGAGGACACATGACAGGCCTGAGATGGCTCTCTGCCGGTCTGAGAGGACACGCGACAGGCCTGAGATGGCTCTCTGCCGGTCTGAGAGGACACACAACAGGCCTGAGATGGCTCTCTGCCGGTCTGAGAGAACACACGACAGGCCTGAGATGGCTCTCTGCCGGTCTGAGAAGACACGCGACAGGCCTGAGATGGCTCTCTGCCGGTCTGAGAGGACACATGACAGGCCTGAGATGGCTCTCTGCCGGTCTGAGAGGGCACCGTGCCGGGCCGAGAGGAGCCTTAAGTCAGGCTTGATGGAGACCCTTCCAATCGTTTTTGTATTCGTTTTTCAGACAGTCCCTCTTGAGTTGTTATGGGAGCAAATTATATGTTTGTCTCTCCAACTTCTTGAGAGAGCCAGATGCTCCCCTTGCCCCCTCTTCCATCGCCCCCGGGTTCGACCCTCAGCAT
Source organism: Chirona hameri (assembly GCA_036785665.1). Lineage (NCBI taxonomy): Eukaryota > Metazoa > Arthropoda > Thecostraca > Balanomorpha > Balanidae > Chirona > Chirona hameri. The sequence goes on along the minus strand of JAXIVJ010018288.1, from coordinate 18,877 downwards.
TTAACCGCTTGAGCCTAAGAGACATTGTGTCTCAAACCCATAGCTACAACTATTTCCCCAGCTCTTGACCCAGTTTCCCGAGCCCGGCAGGGTCTCGAGATTCCGACGCCTTGCTATGGGGGTCTAACAAACACCCCCTCGACAAATGGTGCTGCACCGCAGTTAAGGTCCCCAGAAGCAGGGGCTCCGCCACATGGGGGAGGGGGACGGGGGCCAACATTTTGAGATTTTAACATTACGCAGGTATGGACGTTGCATGGAAAGAATCGACTTCAGAATGCCTTCGTCCCCCCCCCCCCAAACAAAAACAAAACTTTCGGAAGGTGGCGGCGCCCTTGCGGCCAGAAGTCATCAAAGGAAAAATTTGACATCTTGTGGACCTTGCACAAGATGCTTTTCCTTGCAAATATCCAGATGGCATACCCGCGCAGCATCGCACACAATCCTGCACGTCCCATTCGCTAGAGTGGAAACTGTTAAACGTGCCGTCTTTGCGCAGGCGCCTCGCAACACCAACCTATTCCTGTCTGCCTGTCCTGCATCAGACCTTTTCAATGATACCTTAGGAGCTTTTAGAATGCAGGTGAAATCATATGTCAAGAGTATGGCGGTATAGGCTGCACAACACTGGTGGCGATGAGTTGGGATTGTGTGTGGGCGTGTGTGAGGTGAGCATGCGAGGTTTATTACTATTATTTTACTGCTGGAGTTTTCTCATTTACCGATCTTATGTCTTCTTTTACAAGCGTTTTCTTATGTCTGCGTAGCCTCAAAGCATGCCTGTGAACTATTGTTCACCTATGTGTATTTTAACGTATTCATATTTACTGTTTCATGAACTTCTGTTCTATTTTAGTATCACATTTTCGTTATCATATTTGCCTCGTCTGTTTTCAACTGTGTGCGGGTGTCTGCTGCTGTCGTGTCGTCACGTGTTTTAATTACTCGACTTGAGCTGTAATTGGGTGAATGCCTGTTGCTCATTGTCAATAAATAAACAAATAAACAAGACTCTGCCCTAACGCCTTTGTATCGCTTCGGGAACTAAGATCACAGGAAATAAACAGGAAAAACAATCGATAACTCTGGAAAAAGTGTCCCCCATTTAATAACACCCCAATAGTTTAGCTTTAGGAAGTCACCAAAAAGTTATGCTGGCTATTTGCCAAATAACAGTTTTTCGTTAATAATTATTTACATAATCAAGATGACAATTATTTTAATATCATCGTGTTTATCTCATCACGATGGTTTCTGTCGCACCAAGCATGACCGGGTTTGGTCAATCAAAACTTTTATTTCAGGTCAAGGTCACATGATGACCCAGGTGGGTCATGCTGCATATTGCAAAACGCGTCTCGACGAAACAAATACAATGTAATTTATGCCACTTAAAACTTCTCGAAGGTGGGTTTACCTGCCACGTCGCGTCTCTCCACCACACGTCTCTCTCAGACCGTCATAGGACCCTCTTAGACCCACCAAGGGCCCACTCAGACCGGTTTAGGTCCTCTCAGGCCTGGTAAGGATCTTCTCAAGTCGGTTCTCAAACCGGGGGGAGCCTGGGGGGCGGGTTCCCAGGATCGCCCCCCCCCCAGATAAGCAGGATTTTAACAGCAGCCCTATGTGAGTGGGGGCCAAACGCCTGGCTGCCCCCCCCCCCCCCCCCCCCAACGCCTGACTGCCTCCCCTAACCCCAAGGTCTATGGCGACGTCCTTGCCGGCAACGAGTCAGCGTCCGAAACCAAATGCGCTCGAACGGCCCCATGCTCAGTAGTATGACTCCCCTGAACAATCACTGGTGCCTCACTGAACAACAGACCATTCAACCCCCATTCCGATCGCGAATCCTGGCTGGAACCGCCCATGATAGGGATTTTGCTAGTGAGGCTATGCATGTATCTATCGGTAAGGAAAGATCCGTGCAACATTTTGGCTATGTGAAGTTTTCTAGTATAATATACGGTATGGAGGGAGGAATCCTGATTAGCCTGACATGAGAGATGTCAGGCTAAATTTGGCAGCCTAAATTGTGATCGCGGTCGTGTACTCATGTCAGCCTATCCCGGAAAAATCACTATGGATGTGAACCATCATCCCCTCCCCCCTCCCCCCACACCTCAAACCACCCACCAATTCCTTCCCTGCATCCCCCCCCCCCCCACTTCCGCCCCCCACTTCCGCCGCCCGTCTCCAGATGTGACGCCTCGGACTAAGCCGCTCGTTTCCTTCAGTCTCGCTGTTTTGGCCGGTTGGTCGCGTAATGGGTGGCACCCCTCTGTTTTAATCCCTCTAATGATGACCAAGGGACCCAGGGAGCTACTGGGGACAATGGGCATCCTCTGGCCAGCTGTGCGAGGTGAGAGGGGGGGGGGGGAGACGGGGCGGAGGCGGGGGGGGGGGGGGGGAGGGAGACGGAGCGAGATAAAAGATGTCAGCGACACATGTGCGGTACGTCAGAAACACATGAGGGAGTCAGCAGGAAAAGACATCCGGGAGGCAGGAAAAGACAGACCTGTCTTTCTGTGTCGAGTCCGTGAAGACAGACCTGTCTTTCTGTGTCGAGTCCGTGAAGACAGACCTGTCTTTCTGTGTCGAGTCCGTGAAGACAGACCTGTCTTTCTGTGTCGAGTCCGTGAAGACAGACCTGTCTTTCTGTGTCGAGTCCGTGAAGACAGACCTGTCTTCCTGTGTCGAGTCCGTGACACAGGGAGATTAACCCGCGCACTGCAGGGGGTTTGCGCCGATCACCAACTGCAAGGGTGGGGTGATTTCCGCCCCCGTGATATCTACAAAACTACGCAACGTAGCGACAAGCGGGAACGGCGTTTGATAGCTTGATACAAGTTCTATCGAAAGTATTACAGTAGTTTTTGTTGGTCAGGGCAAAATTGAGGTCACCAGAGGCCATCAAAGCTCAAATTTTCCTGTTTTTCTGTTTAAGGACTTCGCTCCAGAAATTTCAATATATATATATATATATATATATATATATATATATATATATATATATATATATATATATATATATATATATATATATATATATATATATATATATATATATATATATATATATATATATATATATATATATATATATATATATATATATATATATATATATATATATATATATATATATATATATATATATATATATATATATATATATATATATATATATATATATATATATATATATATATATATATATATATATATATATATATATATATATATATATATATATATATATATATATATATATATATATATATATATATATATATATATATATATATATATATATATATATATATATATATATATATATATATATATATATATATATATATATATATATATATATATATATATATATATATATATATATATATATATATATATATATATATATATATATATATATATATATATATATATATATATATATATATATATATATATATATATATATATATATATATATATATATATATATATATATATATATATATATATATATATATATATATATATATATATATATATATATATATATATATATATATATATATATATATATATATATATATATATATATATATATATATATATATATATATATATATATATATATATATATATATATATATATATATATATATATATATATATATATATATCGAAAACTATGCTAGCTAGAAACAAACGGAAAAAGCGATCGCCAGCCATTGAAATTTACAATCGACGAAGTGTCCTAAAATTTGATCTCAGGTCAATATTGGAGGCTCCAGAGGTAAAAAATAAAAAAAACGCTGTTTTTTTAACCGTTTTTCGCTAATCACTTTATCTAATAAAGATAACGGGAAACTGTTTGCGCCATTATGTTTGCCTCTTCAAGGCGCTTCGATTGATATGCATGGTGACCGTGTTAGGTCAACTTCAAAATTTGACTTCAGGTCACGTGACCTTGACCTGATGTCAAGACCCAAGTAGGTGATGTTGCATATAGGGAGACGTGTCTCGACGAGACAAACACAAACACATTTATGTCGGTATTACTTCTCTATCTTTATTATGTCGCGAGTTATTGACACAAAAGTGATGGTAACCTCAGATGACCTCAAATGACCCTATAGGGTCACTGAACAAAACGTACACTTGGATCATCAAGAATATCCTATATCAACATGATCCAGAAGTAATTGGACTAATATCATGCATATCCTTGAAATAGGAAGCATTTGAATATTTCCCATTGACTTATAGGGAGGTCATGAAATTGGCCTGACCTTAAGTCACCGATATCAAATTTTAGAGATACACGAATTGTAAGTACTTATGCCCTCATAACACCCTGTAAGTTTCAAACTGATCGGTGAGAAACTCTGACTTTGGCACAACTGCAAACGTTTTTGGAGGTGGGGTCACTTGACCTGGTCTGGTGACCTGACCTGAGATGACCCGAGTTTGTTTTTCAAAGTGTTCGCAATTGATGTCCTAACAGGTGTGCCAAGATTCAGCGGCGCTGCTCGCCGCCGTTTTTTCTCTATCTGCGAAAACCTAAGGGGGAGCGGAAATCCCCCCTCCCCCTCTGCAGTGCGCGGGTTAATATCTGACACAACATTATATTTCTACTCCTCTTGACACCATTTGTACGAAGTAAGTTAGTGTGGAACAATGTCCTATCATAGAACTCGCGGGATCATGAGTTCTCTTTAACCCTCGCCCTACAGCTACAGAGCTGACAGACCCCTCCCCCCATGAGGTGAAATTTTCAGTAGCTGAGTTTAAAACAATTATACGTATCCTGTCAACATTTGAAGTGTATACAACTATTAGATCGTGACCTATGACATTTTCGTCAAGGTCATGTCAAACCCCAAAGGTCCATTTACCTGACCCCAAAGGTCACCAGTTGACCTAGATGCTCAAAATCGGATGTCTTAGGATTTTACTTATGACAGGCAACACGTTACTTTTTACGGTGTCTCTCTATCTCTTTCCGTTTGGAAGTTATACTAAGCGCCCTGTACATTAGTACAATCGCTATTTTTGGACGTGGTCGATCTTAGGTCATTCACTGACATAGAAGGTCACCCGTTGACCTGAAACCTAAAAATCACATACTGTTAGATTCCTTTCATGACAGGTAACATGCTGGTTCTTACCGTATTGCTCTAAGTTGTTTGGTTTGGAAGTTAACAGGGGGGCCTGTCAGCCCCCCCCCCCCCCCCGTAGGGCGAAGGTGAGAAATGTCCCGTAGGGCGGGGGTTAAATGTTAGTTTATATATCATGTGGCATCCGATAAATGTTGAAATGTGATGTCCGTGAGTGAGTTAGACTTGAGAGCTTGTAACACCTTCAGCAGTGTTAATGCATACTGCATTGACAGAAACCTGTCACTCAACTGTTATTATCTTCCAATTGAGACTGATTTACAAATTGTGTGTGTTGGATTGCCTTGGTTTTCCTCATCCGAGGATGTATGATAAATACTGGCATTCTGTCAGCCCCAGTCATGAACAAAGAAGTGTTCCCTTCCCGCATTCCTTCAGCACAACACCCTGGTGATTCAGGGACCGTTTCACTTCATCCATGATCCATGAGTTCGAGCATTGATGTCTCTGAGTCCCAATCTTCAGTTCATATGTAGTGGCCAGTGTTCGCCGCCCAGCCCGTTTGGCACCCTATCTAACCCGTCTCCGCCATGACGCGTGCCTCGACAGCACAACAGACCTTCCGGCTCAATCCGCCAGTGTTGGGCGGGGCCTGAGCGAACGAGCTCGCAGCTGATTGGCCGTCCGGTCGGAAACCCCGCCCTCAGTGACGGAGGACGCCTGACCCGTCCCTGTCGCTTCTCAGTTACCACGTGAAACGGTTGTCGCAGGAGCGTGTGTGAGGCGGCGTTTATGTGCAGTGAAGCGGCGACTGGTCTGTGCGGTGCCGGATACTGCGGTCTGAGCGCTGACGCACCGGTCAAGGTCAGGGCGCGACCTTGACCTCGGACGTGGCCGGGGACTTGCTGTGTGTGCGCGACCCACCCGGGAGACATGGTGGAAGAGACCGCTCCGCGGCGGCGTCAAGCGTTCTCAGATGAGAACCTTTATCTGGAGCCGGTGCTGGGCCCGCTGCTACGGAGGGTAAGTCGAGCCCCGCTGAGTGTCAGCTACGTCAGGCGTTCTCAGATGAGAACCTTTAGAGCCGGTGCTTTGCCCGCTGCTACGGAGGGTAAGTCGATCACCGCTGAGTGTCAGCTACGTCAGGCGTTCTCAGATGAGAACCTTTAGAGCCGGTGTTGGGCCCGCTGCTACGGAGGGTAAGTCGATCACCGCTGAGTGTCAGCTACGTCAGTCGTTCTCAGATGAGAACCTTTAGAGCCGGTGCTGGGTCCGCTGCTACGGAGGTAAGTCGATCACCGCTGAGTGTCAGCTACGTCAGTCGTTCTCAGATGAGAACCTTTAGAGCCGGTGCTGGGTCGGCTGCTATGGAGGGTAAGTCGATCACCACTGAGTGTCAGCTACGTCAGTCGTTCTCAGATGAGAACCTTTAGAGCCGGTGCTGGGTCCGCTGCTACGGAGGGTAAGTCGAGCCCCGCTGAGTGTCAGCTACGTCAGTCGTTCTCAGATGAGAACCCTTAGAGCCGGTGCTGGGTCCGCTGCTACGGAGGGTAAGTCGAGCCCCGCTGAGTGTCAGCTACGTCAGTCGTTCTCAGATGAGAACCTTTAGAGCCGGTGCTGGGTCCGCTGCTACGGAGGGTAAGTCGAGCCCCGCTGAGTGTCAGCTACGTCAGTCGTTCTCAGATGAGAACCTTTAGAGCCGGTGCTGGGTCCGCTGCTACGGAGGGTAAGTGGAGCACCGCTGAGTGTCAGCTATGGTCAGCACAGTGATGCAGCTGTTGGTTACAACTGTTCAATATGCAATATGTAGGTTTGAGTGACATTTGCTGCTGTGATCAACAAACCATGTAGGACACCGTGTTACTGGCATGACGGCACTGCGAAGTCTCCAACATCAACAGTAGCTTTGTTTTCAATATGACCAGCAGAGCCTCGTTTATCACAGTCACCGAGTGTTAAATAAAACATTACCAACAACTGTAATTTCAACATGACCTATGTTTTGCATAACAAATCAAATCCAGCGGTGATGAAGTAACCACAGAGCTCTACCAATCGCTGTTGGAGAAGGAAACTCCTGACGATTTGATGCCACTGATGCTAAGGGAAGGAAGGATCTTTCCAAAAGTATTGTTGGGTGAACAAATCTGTTCACGGTCCATGTTTACGGTGCGATTTTTAAATGAGCAAAGCACAGATCAAATCAAAATCAAAATGAGCTTAGTGTCGGGATATTTTTAATGAGTCTTACAACCAAGCTTCATTGGTCCCAACATACATGCAGCAAACATCGTTCTTTTCATATGGTTTAGATCTTAACGCATATGGTTTATGGTTTATATTTGGTTAATGCACTTTATTTCTACTTTTGCATTCGTCTGCATAGTATATTTTTTTCACTTTTGGCTCCCCTTCTCTTTTCGATGTTTATTAACGATCTTTTTTCAGCTTTGTCCCACCGAAAGGCACAACAAATAAAAATTTAATGATTCACAAAAAAACAACAATAACACATCAATACAAACAGCACTGCACATTATCTCACTCACATGGTCATGCATCATATAGCCATCTCGCTACGGCTCACAACTCATCACTCTGTAGCCTCACACTCACACCACTGCAGCCTGCCTCGACAATACACTTTTCGCTTACACCTCAGTCCAGTACGTGTGCAAATGAGGCGTGTGCGTGTGCGTGTGCGTGCACTGACAGACATCGGAGACTCTTGAGAGTTCTCAGAGACCATACAGGGGTCGATTTAGTCTCTGCAGAGAGCCACATTTTACGAGAACTTTCGAGGGGGTCTTTTGGTCTCAAGATTATCTTTTTTTGTCAAGGTTCTCAGCGTGAACTATTTAGTCTTGCTTGAGAATGCCTGAAAAAAGTATCGGCGCCGGCCGGAATTGAACCGGGGACCCTTCACATGTTAAGTGAGCGCTCTACCACTGAGCTACGGCGTGGCTTATACCAGAACAAGCAAAAAGATGGTACCAACCAAGGCAATTGCTGGGTGAGGTTGATACTTACCGACTTTCCGTGTATTAATATTGTTTGGTTAACAAATGATGGTGTGAAGGTAATATTTACAAATCAAAACGATCGAAAAAATAATAGTTATTCGGTATTTACTTTAATAAAAGTCGGTTTCCGTCGTTGCGATTACAGCGACACCTGCAGTGCTATGGTGGCGCCATCTGCATGGAATTAATTCAATTTCGGGGTTCTCTCAGGAGATCATCCACTGTTCTCAACAGGTGACTGCTAAAACATCCCGCGGGTTCGATCCTCGATCGCGACAGACTTTTCTAATTCGTTGACTGTCTGATGGTCTCAGAGACATAAAATTGTCAGCTGGAGACATATTTACTCTCAACAACCAACGCGGAGACCATGTAGATGTATCAGGCGAGACCATCCACTGAAAGGTCTCGAAATGGAGACCGTGCAGGTTTCTCAGGGAAGAGCATTCAGCAAAAGTTCTCAAAAATGTTTCTGAGTGTGTGCGTGTGCGTGTGCGTGTGCGTGTGCGTGTGCGTGTGCGTGTTCGTGTGCGTGTGCGTGTGCGTGTGCGTGTGTGTGTGCGTTTATTAACGATCTACCGTGCCAAATGGAATCCGGCTGCATTCTGTATGCCGATGATGTCAAAATTTTCCGTAAAATCACCACTCCATCTGACGGACTGTTGCTGCAGAGAGATCTTAGCCATCTGGCTGCGTGGTCCGTCAGGTGGGGACTGGCTCTCGTCCCTGCAAAATGCAAATCGTTTACGATGACTCTCAGGCGTGCACCCGTCCAGACCAAGTATTGTATCGCTGGTACCGAGCTGGAATATGTGAGTAAGATCAGGGACCTGGGTGTAACGCTGGACACCAAATTAACTTTCGCACCACATGTATCGGATACTGTCAGCAGGTCCAACCGGGCACTCGGCCTCCTTATCCGCTCTTTCCAAGTAGGTACCCGCAAGTCAAAATTTAACCGAAGCGCAGTACTGGCTGCGTACTTCGCGAATGTGCGATCGATTTTAGAATATTGCAGCGTGGTCTGGGCGGGGGCGGCCAACTCCCACAAGGTGCGGGTCGATCGAGTGCAACACAAGTTTCTTATTTGGTTGCTAGCTCACACTTCCTCCGGACAAACGAATTCTATTTCTTATGGTAGTCTTCTGCTCCATTTCAAAATTCCATATTTAGCACAACGCAGAGTGCAGCATGACATGCTCTTCCTGAGGAACATTCTGCGGGGGAGAGTGGACTCTCAGGTTCTGCTCAACTCTTTTCCTCTGCACGTGCCGCCTCGATCGACCCGCACCCTCACCCTGTTCGCCGTGCCTCGAGCTCGAGTCAGAACTATCGAATCAGGGATGTTCTGCAGGATCCCGAAAGCCATGAATGTTTTATTGGCCAGTTATTTGAACGTAGACATCTTTCATGACAGTTTTGGCGTTTTTAGAGCTCTCGTGATCAGGTACATTTTACCGTATAGTCATCATCACTTCGTTCATCATGCCATTCATCTTCTACTTTTAGAACGACTTTAGGCTGTGATATATGTGTTGTGTTTTATGTCTTTAATCTTTTTGACTTCGCCTGTCAGTGGAGTATGACTGTTGGCGATGAAAGCAAATAAACAAATAAACACATTTTTGCACGTTACCCGATCCAGAAGTAATATAGGATGGACGGGTAAAAAACACCCAATACTTGCATTATTTAGTGCTATATTATTGGCTGCTGATAACTTTTGGATACAAACCTATTATGAAAAGAACAATTTTTGATTCTAAATATAAAAAAACTTGCATGGCATGGGCTGACATTCACATCGAAAACACTCCGATATAAACATCGACACACTTAATCAAAATATGTTTTACAGCAAGTTTGACAACGTATTCTGGCAAATGTAAGGTTGAGTGATCTGCTTTGGCATTCCGGCAATAGGTATTCCTTTTTCAAATCTGAGACTTTGATTCCTTCGCAACTTTTACGTTACTCTTTGTATGTTTTGCTTATAGTGACTAGTATCACCGCCTGTTTTTTCTCTCTCGTATGTAAACAACGGTGCAACGTTGTTTGCAAAAACAACGAGGTACACACTGATGCTACGCAATAAAAGAAATGACTCTTACGTCGAGGATCATCATCAATACGACCCGTCAATGTTTTATTTCAACACGACATTCTGCGACGAACAACTAACGTCTCACAAACAAATCGTAGCCCCTCAGTCTTGCAGGAGAGCTGACGTGAGGTGACTCCCACACAGGACACATGTTTATTATCCCCATTTCAGCGTAGCTTCCGTTCGCGGCAATCGGCTATCTCGGCAGCAATTTGATGACCTCAGCAGTTGTTCATCACGTCACCGTTTCCCATTCCTGCCACCGACTACGAATACGACTACCACTATCAGGGCGTCCATCAGACCGCAGACTCCTGAGCATCTCCCTCCGTTGGAAAACCTCCCCCCGTTGGAGAATCTCCTTCCATTGGAGAATCTCCCTCCGCTGCTCTCTCGCTCGTTCACTACCATCTACAGCAACCGCAGCCACTGCTATGGCGGTAACCGCGGCCCGCGACGGGTCGCAGTGGGGGGGGGGGGGGGGGGGGGGGGGTATGTTATGTGGTGACTGTCCAACAGATGCTTTCAGGGAGAGTGGCACAGAAACCGCAGATGACAAGACATGCTCATCCACTGATGTCACCGATAGGCTTCGTTACCCACGGCAGCTGTTTAGTTGAAATATGTGAAGTGGCAAATGAGCTGAGGGGCTGTTAGTGTAATACACCGTTTGCTGTAATATATAGATGCAGTAGCATTTTCAATGTATGTTGCACTTACCGAATGTCATAAAATGAAGGTTATGTCAATTACACATGGACAAGTTAAATAATTGTCCTGGGGCACGTCCATTCGCTTTATCACAGCATAATCATGATTGGCATGGCCAAGCAAGGCAAATTAATATACTGCTTGTTCCACTTCTACCAAGTGTTTAATTTGCTGACATAGAAGCGGAGTAGGGTCAACCCCTTGGTATAACGCCTGCGTTAGTTTAGACGGCGTACTATGTTTCACTTGTGCATTAACTCCGCAGGGTTGCATTTCTAAAGGCTAGTCAGTTAAAAATTTCAGTTGTTGCATGTCGTTTTGCGTCACTTACATTTTCCAATAGCAGATACAAAATGAAGAAGTTCTTCAAATGTGTTAGCTTTTACGTGGAATGAACAGTTCTTTCTCCAAATACATGAATCCTTAAAATGCCTTTGTCCATTTTTGTTTAATTTGTAGCTGGTATCGTCATTTAGAAAGCTAGTCTTGCACATCTATAACAAACAAAAAACTACACATAATTAAATAGCGTGAGAATAGCATGGGTACCATCAAAAACATTTCAAATATTTCTCAAAACATTTATTTCCTTCACTATACGCACGCGAAGAACGACATAGTTCTATCTCATGATTATGATATTGAATAATATCATGATTATGTCCTATGTATGATGTATGATGATTTTGTCGCCAAAGCCCTATAGCTGAACTCCATGCTTCAACATAGAAGAAAGCGGCTGTGCGCTTTGCACACCTCAGTTTCGGAGATTGATGCATAACCGTCGCTCGACGAAGTCCATTGTTTGGCGATTGTCAGGATGTCAAGGAACTGTAGCTCGTCCGGCCAAAACGGTTGAACCCATTGCAGCAGGAGACATGTGCACATAGCAGTGTACACCATTTACTCAGCCACCAGAACGGGGGAACTAGACGACATGCATCCCACGTTTTACGGATTGTATAACTAGTGGCCGGCAATGAGATCAAGGCATTGCATTGGGGTCGAAATCGTAATTTGGTTGTACCCCCTGGGGTAAAACCTAATACAAAAGTATTTTGCCCCCTCGGGGTCGGCGACCCCAATGGATTTCCTTCCGCTGCATCGCGCACGTGACCTGCGAGTATCAAGTCTGTGTCACCAACCGTGTGACCTGAGGAGGCTATACAAAAAAAATGATGGGGCCCACTTTTTGGCACTTGGCAAGGGTCACGTGCCAACGATTGACCCGAAAATGGTACCATCATCTGTCCGCCGTTTTGCCGCATCGAACGGTGCCACCTGCGTCAAAATCAACCCGGCCGTTTGGGCTCCACGTGTCAATATGCTCCGCCGGACAGACAGACAGACACACGAATAAGCTCCTCCCACTTTCCGAGCGGCAGCCCAGTGGAAATCTTCAAACTCTGAAAAACATGTAAACACGTGTCTCATGTTTTTACGATTTTGAATTAGGTCCATCACTCATCCATGGGCGTTGCCTGAATTCCGTTAAAAATGATGCACCCCAATGTCTGTTATTTGTTTGTTTGTGTATTTAATGTATAGCAGCCACAGGCCTGAGCCCAATTACGGTTGCAGTCAGGCACGTAGCCAAGGAGGCGGAGGGGGGTGCGACCCCCCCCCCCCCCCCCCCCCCCTGGAGGCCAGGAGGGCCCGTTTCAGCGGCGGAGTGCCGCCTAAAGGGGTCGATGAGACCGCGCGAAGCACGCCATCATGGGCTCTTTACCACGCAAAGCGTGGTCTCTAGAGAGTTCAGAGCACTTTGGAGGCCCTTTAGGGCCACCAGGACCCTCTCTGAAAGACCACAAGGCCCCTTGGACGTTCCAAAGATCCCTGTGCATGTCAAATGGGGCCCCTGGCCAGACCGAAAGGGACCCTGAGTGGGTCAGAGGGCCCCCTGAACACGTCGAATGGGCCCCTAGCCAGCACAGAGGGGCCCCTGGGCAGGTCGAGAGGCCCCTAAGCATGTCGGAAGGGCGACAAAGCAGCCAGCACAGTCTCTTTCTAGGTCATAAGGGCCCCTGAGCAGGTTGGAGGGTCCTCGGAGCATGTCGCAAGGCGACAAAGCAGCCAGTACAGTCTCTTGCCAGGTCGGCAAGATACTATGGCATGTCAGAGGGGCCCCTGGCTAGACTAAAACGGTCCCTGTGCCGGTCGGAAGGGCCCCTGAACATGCCGGATGAGTTCCTAGCCAGACTGGAGGGGCCCCTGAGAATGGTGGCTGGGGGACAAAGCAGCCAGTTCGGTCCCTGACCAGGTCGGAAGGAAGGAACAGGCCGAATGGGCCCCTTGACACACAAGAGGGGCTTCTTGGAAGGTCAGAGGAGTCTCTGGTCAGACCGGAAGGGTCCAAAGCACGTAGAGATCCCAGATGAAGATTAAATACAAAGAGAACTTACTCCACAATAAAAATATTAAAATCGGAGCTTTCGGGTATATTGTAACACCGTTCGTCAGCGATTAAGAGGCGTTCGGTAACAGGTCATTGCACGTCTAAGACGAGCAATGACATGTTACTGAATGCCTCTTAATCGCTAACAAAGGGTGTTACAATATACCCGCAAGCTCCGATTTGAACTTTTCTTGTAGAGTAAGCCCTCTTTGTATTTAATATATATCACCCACTCCACATCATGTCTTTTCGCGGACCCCGGATGAGTCCCAGAACAGGTCAGAGGGGCGTTGAAAAGGTTGGAGGGGCCCTTATACGATCTGAAGGGACCCTGAGCCTTTCAACAGTAAGAATGCAGTTCTCCAGGGAATACAACAACAATAAAAATGTGCCGCTCTGCGGCGCATTTAACTACAAATTCAATTATATGCTGGTTAGAAGAAAAAAACGGTCTGTTTCTCGGCGCATGTATGTGTTATGATGCTACTTTCCTATATAATTGGGCAAAATAGTTCACTTTATCACTTTTTTTACTGCACTTTTAAACGTACAATCATATTTTTAGAGGTCCGCACCATACGCAATGCGACGCATTGATGAGAATACATATATATATAACATAAGACTCAAAATTTTCCCACCGCTCCGCGGCGCAATTTGTTTAAGAGTTCCAGGTCTTGAGCTTTAAAAAAATATTCCAAGTTGGTATAGCTGATTCCAAATTGGTGTCGCTGGTTCCAAAGTTGATATGGCAGGTTGTTGACTCCAGCTCCTAAAAGTTGGTATGGCCCATGCCATACCTGTCATACTGCATTTTCCATCCGTGTAACGTGCCTTTTCATCAATTTTGTTTGGCCCTTTCAACGCTTGGGAAGGGACCCTTTCAGCGCTCGGGAAGGGGGCCCTTTCGAGGCGCCCCCCCCCCCCCCCCCTGGACGAAATCCTGGCTACGTGCCTGGTTGCAGTCGAGATCACACATACACATACGAGATCACATATTATCACATATCAGATACATATCACATACACATCACATACATCATTACATATCACATATCACATACATACATACGAGATCACATATTCACACGCATCCAGCACACTACACAATACACAATATGCACAATATAAAGGTGTACTGTTAGGTGCCGGAGCTCCTGCAATCTATAAATTCATCGGAAAAAGTCGGTTCCAATTCATTCACAGTCTGCGCTGTGTTCAGGTGGAGGTGTCGCCCTCGTGCCGTCTGCCGGAGGGTGTCGCCGTCACCCTGGAGCTGACGTCTCGCCTGTGTCTTTGCTGACGATGATGTCTGATGTTATTCTCAGGTGGAGGTGTCGCCGTCACCCTGGAGCTGACGTCTCGCCTGTGTCTTTGCTGACGATGATGTCTGATGTTGTTCTCAGGTGGAGGTGTCGCCCTCGTGCCGTTTGCCGGAGGGTGTCGCCGTCACCCTGGAGCTGACGTCTCGCCTGTGTCTTTGCTGACGATGATGTCTGATGTTATTCTCAGGTGGAGGTGTCGCCGTCACCCTGGAGCTGACGTCTCGCCTGTGTCTTTGCTGACGATGATGTCTGATGTTGTTCTCAGGTGGAGGTGTCGCCGTCCTGCCGTCTGCCGGAGGGTGTCGCCGTCACCCTGGAGCTGACGTCTCGCCTGTGTCTCTGCTGACGATGATGTCTGATGATGTTCTCAGGTGGAGGTGTCGCCGTCACCCTGGAGCTGACGTCTCTCCTCTGTCTCTGCTGACGATGATGTCTGATGTTGTTCTCAGGGTGGGAGGTGTCGCCGTCATCCTGGAGCTGACGTCTCTCCTCTGTCTCTGCTGACGATGATGTCTGATGTTATTCTCAGGTGGGAGGTGTCGCCGTCCTGCCGTCTGCCGGAGGGTGTCGCCGTCACCCTGGAGCTGACGTTTCGCCTGCGTCTTTGCTGACGATGATGTCTGATGTTGTTCTCAGGTGGAGGTGTCGTCGTCACCCTGGAGCTGACGTCTCTCCTATCTCTGCTGACGATGATGTCTGATGTTGTTATCAGGTGGAGGTGTCGCCGTCCTGCCGTCTGCCGGAGGTGTGTCGCCGTCACCCTGGAGCGGGCACAACTCTGGAAGGCATTCTTCTCCCGCACCAACGAGATGATCGTCACCAGGAAGGGACGGTGAGTGTGACAAGTCTGACGCACCGACGCAGCCAGTGTCGACTTCTACGGAATATCCCAACTGTAGCGATCTAACAGAAGTGACAAGTCGATTATTTACGCCTTTTTTCGGTGATTCTGCAAGGTTGAAAGTCATTCTAAGGCATTGATGTTAACTAAATGCGCATTTGCCTCCAGATGGACTTAGCTTCCTTGCCGATCTCAAGATGGCCCTTACCGTCATTCAGGGTAACTTTAGCCATCAGGGTAACTTTAACCAAACGGAAGATCGTAATTTAGGTTAATATTGTGCACGCTCTGTTTGAAAAACGAAGAATATGAATCTCAATTATGTAATTTATAAGTTCTTAGAGTCAGCTTTTGGCTGGACACAAATTATTTTGAAAATTAGAAATAGTTTGTTTTTACTTATAACCCTCGCCCTACTTCAGTTTCGTTTTTTTGAGAAAATAACCTTTCTCACCTTCGCCCTACGGGTAGGGAGGGTCCTAAAAAGACCCCCTCCTGTTAACTTCCAAACCAAGCAACATAGAGCAATGCGGTAGGAACCAGCATGCTGCCTGTCATGGGAGGAATCTAGCAGTATGCGAGTTTTAGGTTTCAGATCAACAGATGACCATCTAGGTCAAGTGAATGACCTAAGATTGACCACGTCCAAAAATAGTGATTGTACAGGGCGCTTAGAATAACTTCCGAACGGAGGGAGATAGAGACACCGCAAAAATTAGCGTGATGCCTGTAATAAGAAAATCCGAAGGCATCCTATTTTGAGTATCTAGGTCAACTGGTGACCTTTGGGGTCAGGTCAATGTCCCTTTGTGTTCTGACATGACCTTGACGAAAAGGTCATAGGTCAAGATCTAAAAGTCGTATACACTTCAAATTTGTATAGGATACGTATAATTGTTGTAATCTCAGCTACTGCAAATTTCAGCAAGATAAGCCGCATGTGTACAAAGTTATTCAAGAAAAACCTCAGGGGGGGGGGTCGTTTTAAGACCCGCGTAGGACGAGGGTTAAACTTACCCTTAAAATTTCCCCCTAAAAATAACGCCAATTTGAGGGTACCCCTGGCCAATACTTAATGGTTTGCCCAATGAAATTAAGTACTTGGGTGCAGCCCATAGAGCGTCCGCGGTTAATGAGTACCCAGTTTTACACTATGTATTTGTTCCCTTGACTGTAGCTACGACTAAAGGTGGAGATGGGTGGCTAAAGTTGGCATCAGGGTAACTTTAGCCAAGAGTGGCGTCGCAAAATTTGGAGTGGGGGCCAGCCAGGTGATTGACCCTCGCTCCCAAATGCTTAATACCAAATCCTGCCGATCTGGGGGGCCGGAGCGATCTGGGGGGGGGGGGTGCTTTTTTAATACTTATTGTTTGATTTTGTATTTGTATAGTTCAAAGCCACTGTGTAACAAAGCACCACATTGTAGCATCGTACCAGCTACAAATGTGCAGCTTTGGCAAGACACCCAGGAAATAGAAAATGACAGGATCGCGGGCCGCATGCGCTTATCGATAACGTTGCCGATTCTAATTGAGTCGTAGCAGTATTATGCCGATATCTACGAGGACTTGCCGATATCAAATACCGACACCAAGTTTTTTCTCTCTATAAAAAATGCATCTCTAATTCTGACATTTTTGTCATTATCCAGAGGCATCAGAGCATGCTGCTGCACTAGATTTTCCCGTTTTGTGCATTGCACGCATTTGTTGGAAGGGTTTCCACAGTTGAAAAAACCCTAGCTCTGTTCCCAACAATGAGAACAGAAATATCATTGATCATTGCCTGAAAATCACAAAATTACGATCTGTAACGCAGAGTAGCTAAAGTTAGCCGATTCTAAGTAACTTAAGCCACCTTAGAAAAAAAAATGAATAGAATCTCAACACTGCCACCACCAAGCAATAGCGCCAGTCTGTCCACCAATTTTGCATCCGACATATTTTATTTGTGGCCTTAACAAAAAAAGCGCACCAAAATGTCCTAAAGGTATGCTACAGTTACCATGAATGACAGTACTGCTGTGAAGCTGTCCAAATCCTGGCGTTTGCGTTGATCCATATAGCCTGATGCGGGTAGTAACCTGCCCTTGTCCAGCCTCGTCCATGGCATACTGACTCTTCGCTGGCATTGAATAGGCCTTGACATATAAAGTAACTTGAACTTGACTGGAATTGACAATGAAGCAAATCGCCCTGTATTATGCGTATGCGAACATATGTTGTTATACCACAACGCGAACCCATTGTACCGTGTGGTCCGCTGTACTTTTGACTTTTGGATCACTAGCCTTGGGGCTTATCAATACCTAGGTCTGATCAACGGGTGTTTGCCGTAGGGCACGATTTTCCTATCTCCTCTCCTCTCTCCTCTCCTCATTGAAAACTCGACGCAAAATTCACCGACTAACATTTTGTCGCCATCTCTTTTACACTCATGACACGATACCATCCTACCTACAAAACATTGTACCACAAATAAGACAGGCAGATACAGGACAAACACTAAGGAACGCAAACACAAACACCACAACCTTCAGCAAAACGTCGTCATTTTATCGATCCTTCATTCCTGACACAACAACAACAAAAATGGTACCTACTGCCTGCAATAGTCCGCTCTGAACCTTCTCCCAAAAAAAAAAATTAGGAAGACAATATCTGAGCTATACGGCATTCCATTTCCTCCAAAATTATTTTCATTTGGTTCTAAAACCGGCAATATCAATCATACTAAAATAAGATGGGGATCCTTGAGCTTAACTCATATCTTTATCAAATTCAGAAATCATCTAGTCCAGTCTGCCCATGCGGGTTTCGTTTAGAAGACGGCGCGCACTTTGTGTTGCACTGTCCCACTGATACGAAAATCAGAGACGATCTTTTCAAAAGTATTTCGGTCGTTCTAGACTACGACTTTTCAACCCTTCATTCTGCAAACAAATTATATATACTTTTGTATGGCGTTTTTCTCGACACCGGAAGCGGGCGACGGGTTGCCTGGCACTTCCAAAATTACCTACAAGAGGCTGACCGTCCGGGCACGGGAGGGGCGGAGTCGGGCGGCTGAGCGCTAGTTATCATTGTCATGAAGAAGATATCCGAAGATCCTCCTGCGGTGGTTGTCCATATGTATTGATAGCGGAGAAACAGTGCCTTGATTTAAGCGAAATGAACGCCTTTGCACCAATCTCGACATTATATTGTACTGTACTATGTATGTTACAATAAATATTCTCTCCCATCTACCGCCCATCATAATAATATAAGTAGACTGCGCCGCAATCCTTTGTGCTATGCGGCACAGCCTACCACGTATTTTAATGTGTAACACCATGATGCAGTCTCCAGAT
>JAXIVJ010018287.1:17500-20000 GCA_036785665.1 Chirona hameri | reverse complement strand
ATGCATACATAGCATACATAGCATACATAGCATACATAGCATACATAGCATACATAGCATACATAGCATACATAGCATACATAGCATACATACATACATAGCATACATAGCATACATAGCATACATAGACATACATAGGCATACATACGTCATACATAAGCATACATAGCATACATAGCATACATAGCATACATAGCATACATAGCATACATAGCATACAAGCATACATAGCATACATAGCATACATAGGCATACATAGCATACATAGCATACATAGCATACATAGCATACATAGCATACATAGCATACATAGCATACATAGCAACACATAGCATACATAGCATACATAGCATATATAGCATACATATGCATACATAGCATACAGCATACATAGCATACATAGCATACATAGCATACATAGCATACATAGCATACATAGCATAACATAGGCATACATAGCATACATAGCATACATAGCATAAATAGGCATACAAGCCTGCATAGCATGCATAGCATGCATGCATGCATACATGCTAGCATACATAGCATACATAGCATACATAGCATACATAGCATACATAGGCATACATAGCATACATATGCATACATAGCATACATAGCATACATAGCATACATAGCATAGCATAGCATACATAGCATACATAGCATACATAGCATACATAGCATACATAGCATACATAGGCATACATAGCATACATGAGGCATACATAGCATACATAGCATACATAGGCATACATAGCATACATAGCATACATAGCATACATAGCATACATAGCATACATAGCATACATAGCATACATAGCATTACATAGCATACATAGCATACATAGCATACATAGCATACATAGCATACATAGCACACATAGCATACATAGCATACATAGCATACATAGCATACATAGCATGCATAGCATGCCATAGCATACATAGCATACATTAGCATACATACGAATACATAGCATACATAGCAAACATAGCATACATAGCATACATAGCATACATAGACATACATAGCATACTAGCATACATAGCATACATAGCATACATAGCATACATAGCATACATAGCATACATAGCATACATAGCATACAAACACACATAACACACATAACACACATAACACACATAACTACATAACACACATAACACACATAACACACATAACACACATAACACACATAACACACATAACACACATAACACACATAACACACATAACATACATAACATACATAACATACATAACATACATAACATACATAACATACATAACATACATAACATACATAACATACATAACATACATAACATACATAACATACATAACATACATAACATACATAACATACATAACATACATAACATACATAACATACATAACATACATAACATACATAACATACATAACATACATAACATACATAACATACATAACATACATAACATACATAACATACATAACATACATAACATACATAACATACATAACATACATAACATACATAACATACATAACATACATAACATACATAACATACATAACATACATAACATACATAACATACATAACATACATAACATACATAACATACATAACATACATAGCATACATAACATACATAACATACATAACATACATAACATACATAACATACATAACATACATAACATACATAACATACATAACATACATAACATACATAACATACATAACATACATAACATACATAACATACATAACATACATAACATACATAACATACATAACATACATAACATACATAACATACATAACATACATAACATACATAACATACATAACATAAATAACATAAATAACATACATAACATATATAACATATATAACATATATAACATACATAACATACATAACATACATAACATACATAACATACATAACATACATAACATACATACCATACAGAGACAGACAGAGACAGACAGAGACAGACAGAGACAGACAGAGACAGACAGAGACAGACAGAGACAGACAGAGACAGACAGAGACAGACAGAGACAGACAGAGACAGACAGAGACAGACAGAGACAGACAGAGACAGACAGAGACAGACAGAGACAGACAGAGACAGACAGAGACAGACAGAGACAGACAGAGACAGACAGAGACAGACAGAGACAGACAGAGACAGACAGAGACAGACAGAGACAGACAGAGACAGACAGAGACAGACAGAGACAGACAGAGACAGACAGAGACAGACAGAGACAGACAGAGACAGACAGAGACAGACAGAGACAGACAGAGACAGACAGAGACAGACAGAGACAGACAGAGACAGACAGAGACAGACAGAGACAGACAGAGACAGACAGAGACAGACAGAGACAGACAGAGACAGACAGAGACAGACAGAGACAGACAGAGACAGACAGAGACAGACAGAGACAGACAGAGACAGACAGAGACAGACAGAGACAGACAGAGACAGACAGAGAC
>JAXIVJ010018287.1:7500-15000 GCA_036785665.1 Chirona hameri | reverse complement strand
CGTTGCTGATTACTAAGTGAGTGAAGCGGGCTCGATTCCGGCAGGCGCCCGGGCTTTTTCTAAAACGGGATATCAAATATTAAAATATAAATTAGCTGGCTATAAAAATAAATGTTTATTATTAAATAAATGTATAAATCGGACCCGTTAATGGGCATTGAACGTATTGGCTAGCTATGTAAATTAGCTGGCTATATAAATAAATGCTAAATAAATAAATCGCTATATAAATAAATGGTGTCATTAAAATAAACACCTAAATCGGACCGGTTAATAGGCATCGAACGTATTAGCTGGCTATATAATTAATGGCTATATAAGTAAATGGCCATATAAATTTCAGACCTTCTAGTCCCCTATTATTAATTATAAGATGTCCGTCCGTCCGTGCGTTGTTGGTACGTGGAAATCAAATAAGGTAATGGTCATACACAAATCGGCGAATAACTCGACAACCGTTTCAGCTAGGTATGCGAAATTTGGCACGCAGGTCCGGTGGCAGATGCGCACCATCGTATTCAAATGTCAACACGATCCGACATACGTGTCGGCCGCTGTGTCGGCGACAAATATGTCATTGGTATAGCATAGGAAACGGGCAAATTAAGAAATCGACGAAAACGGCCAAACGCGCGTCGATCCCGGGCCGATAACTCGCAAACCGAGGGTCGCAGCGACATGCGATAAACACGATTCAACAGAGTACATTGGCCTGGCGTGTCACATGTCGTTCAGAGCAAAGCTTAGTTCAAGTCGAAAGTTGACAACTTACATAAAAAACGGTATTTTCAGTATTTAAATCGGTGCTCAGAAACTGTTGAACATAGAACGCTGAGACTGCACCACTTTGCAGGCGAAGGTACCCTCTTTAAATTATATCTATAACACAAAGCTGTTTGAGTAATATTTAGGCAGGCTGACAGACGTTGCAATATTTTTGTAATATTTTTTGACCATGCTATTCTTCCCAACACCGTAAAGGATAACACGAAGACGAGTTTTCACAGCAAAAAAAAAAATACACCCGGATAGCGCCATCTTTACCAGTGATGGCCTACGCTACGCTACGCTACGCTACGCTACGCTACGCTACGCTACGCTACGCTACACTACGCTACGCTACGCTACGCTACGCTACACTTCGGAATTACGCTACGTTACGTATGGTGTTTAGGCCAAAACTACGCTAACGAATTACGTTACGTTATATTTTGTTACGTTACCGATTGCGCTATTATTCATTAAACGTATCTTAGAATATATCGTACTACGATACAAAAGATACCAGGAAAATCAACAGTATGTAACGGTGATTTTTTCGTTCATCCTCATGTCTAGCTTTCCTATCAACCAGCCGTCATGCATTTATTTCGACACAGTTGCGAAGATATCCGTAGCACAAAGCAATCATTATTGAAAATAATTGATGCAAAGGCCATAACTAACACGGATTGTTAGCAACAGCAATCTTACTGATTGTTATTGGTGCATGACACTTAACACGACATTGACTGACGGGTCAATGTTGTCCTCCTGAGGACCATTCGCAATAGCAGTAGATCAGAAACCAATACAGCTATCAGGCTCCCAAGTTTATCCAGCATTAGCCCGCGCACTGCAGGGGCTTTGCGCCGAATACGAACTGCAGGGGGGGGGTGATTTCCCCCCCCCTGATATCTCGAAAACTACGCTACGTAGCGAGAAGCGAAAAACGGCATTTGATAGCTTGATACATGTTCTATCAAAAGTATTTCAGTATTGTTTTAGGTCAGGTCAAAATTGAGGTCACCAGAGGTCATCAAAGGTCAAATTTTCAAGTTTTTCCTGTTTTAGGACAACGCTCCAGAAATGCCCATATATCTCAGAAACTATGCTAGTTAGAAACAAACGAAAAAAGCAAACGCCATCCAGTGAAATTTGCAATCGATAAGGTGTCCTCAAATTTGATCTCAGGTCAACAATTGAGGCTCCAGAGGTCAAAAAAGGAAAAAAATGCAGTTTTTTTTTATAAATACTTTTTCGCTATTAAATTTTTACTTAATAAAGATAACGGAAAACTGTTTACGTCATTTTGTTTATATTGTCAAGGCGCTTCGAATGATATACCTGGTGACCTTGTTAAGTCAACTTAAAATTTTGACCTCAGGTCAAGGTCAAGTGGTGACCCAAGTAGGGCATGTTGCATATGGGAAGACGTGTCTCGACGAGACAAACACATTGATGTCTGTTTTACTTCTATATCTGTATTATGTCGGGAGTTATTGACAGCAAAAAGTGATGGTGACCTCGCATGACCTCAAATGACCCCATAGGAGTCACTGAACAAAACTTACACTTGGATCATCAAGAATATCCTATAACATAATCCAGAAGTAATTGGACTAATATTATGCATATCCTTGAAATAGGAGGCATTTATATATGTCCCCATTGACTTATTATGGGGAGGTTACGAAATTGACCTGACCCTAGGTCACCAAAATCAAAATTCCGAAATAAACGAATTGTAAGTACTTATGCCCTCATGACATCCTGTAATTTTCAAACTGATCGGTGAGAAACTCTGGCTTTGGCACAACTGCAAACATTTTTGGAGGTGTGGTCACTTGACCTGGTCTCGTGACCTGACCTGAGATGACCCGAGGATATTTTTTCTTCAAAGTGTGTGCAATTGATGTCCTAACAGGTGTGCCAAAACCCGGTGGCGCCTGAGGTTTCTCGTCAACTTACTAGACAAATTTACATTTGAACCGACCCGACCTGGCCATACAGACGCTTTTCGGAAGCTAATAACTTTGCAACCACTGCTCCGATTGAGATTGGGGTTTTACCATTGGATAGGTCCATCAAATCAATTTTGTTTTTGGTATGGTGCGTTCTGATAGAGGTGGTACCACAGCGCGTGGCAGTTGGCACACGCGAACGTCGAAATGAACAAAAAACCTTGCAAAAATGATTCTTGATAACAAATGGCTGTATTATTCTAAGCATTAATGTATACGCTGAAGCATGCAGCGCTCAGGACGTACTCCCTTTTGGCGGATTTGAGAAAGGAGATCATGAACAATTTAATACAACTTAATTTTTATGTTGGCATGCATTGAGCCCTGGCAATTTTTATGGAGGACTAAAACGACTGTGTTACTACCACGTGTGCTCCCTTACCGTTTCATATTTCAAACCTGTTTTAGCTTTACCAGAGCGCGCTCGCTCGGTCATCGCCCAAAAAGGCGTTTTACTGGTTTTATGATACTGCAAATGCAGTGACGTCACAATCTGCGAGTTTGATGAAAACAAAGTTAAACGTAAAATAAGCCATACAAGTCTAGGCATTATACAAACTAAAACAATACCACACCGCTTCTGCTGCACAATTCTTGGATTTTCAAAACGTTTGTGACAAACAGTATCCACGTCTCGACTGAGGGCGTGGATTTGCCCACCTTCGGCTGAGACGCCCGTTACCGGCGAGTTGAATCAACAATATATGGCGCATTAATTGCAGGGAAACAGGGAAACGGTAATCTAACCACCGATCCATAAGACGTTAGAATTTAACAATAAGGTTACCATCAAGGCCCTATAACCAGGTACCGACACGAGCCATTTGACCTTGAACTCGGCGGACCGCCGGATGACTTCACTGACCGGGCCCGGCTCCTTCGTCGGCGCCGCGCTCAAGCACATGGCAGACCTCGTAAACGACAAAAATACCACCCTATAGAGGCATATTTTCGGAATCATCGCATTGAGGAGGCCCTGTATGCAAAATTTGGGGCAAATCGAGACACCTCGGAATATCACACTGCCAGTGTGATATCTGATACTGCTAATTTGACGAACGTCAGCCATCGAAACCCGCACGCAACACGCCACCAACAGACTGTTCAATTTCAACTATTGCGCTATTGCTAGCTGAAATCTTGCAATTTGATTGGTGCAGCGCTCTGCCGCCAGTGACGTCAAATCACGTTTTATGAGCACCAACGAGGCGGCCTATACGGCGCTCAAGCGGTGTCACCCACCTGGTTACCATCAACTATATAGGATACCAATGAGATACCCATTACCATCAGCACCATATGGTCTGCAGGGCAGCGCCATGGATGTGTCGGGGGAGGGACAAACCAAAGGCAAGGTCCCCACTTGATAAATACATATTTCCCTGCTATTTTCGTGGGTGCCTCGTCAGAAATTTTCCCGACTGCCTTTCTAGAGGCTTTCTAGGAATAACTTGTGGTTTTAGAAGAGATCCCATGAACAGCTTTCCCGGTTATTGTCGTAGGGGCCTATGTGGTGGAGTCTATATCAGTTGTCTTCTTAGGGGCATCTTAGGAACTTGTCTCAGCTGTCTTTTCGCGGCCTTCTTGATGCTTATGTCGGTCATCTCTTTAGGGGATATTTGGAGCTTGTGTGCGTTGTTTTTAGGGTCTTCTTGGAGTTTGCCTCAATTGTCTTTTGAAGGACCTCCTGGGAACTTGTCACGCTTATCTGCTAACCCGCGCACTGCAGGGGGGGTGATTTACCCCCCCCCCCCCCCCACCTCAGGTTTTTCAAAGATAGCGAAAAAACGGCGGCGCGCAGCGCCGCCGGGTATTGGCACACCTGTTAGGACATCAATTGCGCACACTTTGAAACAAAAAAATAACCTCGGGTCATCTCAGGTCAGGTCACCAGACCAGGTCAAGTGACCCCACCTCCAAAACTGTTTGCAGTTGTGCCAAAGCCAGAGTTTTTCACCGATCAGTTTGAAACTTACAGGATGTCATGAGGGCATCGGTACTTACAATTCGTATATTTCTGAATTTTGATATCGGTGACCTAAGGTCAGGTCAATTTCGTAACCTCCCCATAATAAGTCAATGGGGAAATATACAAATGCTTCCTGTTTCAAGGATATGCATGATATTAGTCCAATTACTTCTGGATCATGTTAGAATATAATATTCTTTATGATCCAAGTGTAAGTTTTATTCAGTGACCCCTATTGGATCATTTGAGGTCATGCGAGGTCACAATCACTTTTTTGTCAATAACTCCCGACATAATAAAGATAGATAAGTAAAACAGACATCAATGTGTTTGTCTCGTCGAGACACGTCTTCCCATATGCAACACGCCCTACTTCGGTCACCACTTGACCTTGACCTGAGATCAATTTTTTTAGTTAATTTAACAAGGTCACCATGTATATCATTCGAAGCGCCTTGACAAGATAAACATAATAGCGTAAACAGTTTTTCGTTATATGTTTTAAGTAAAAAGTTAATAGCGAAAAACAATTTAGCCAAAAAACGGATTTTTTTCTTTTTTGACCTCTGGAGCCTCAAATATTGACCTGAGATCAAATTTGAGGACACCTTAGCGATTGCAAATTTCACTGGCTGGCGTTTGCTTTTTCCGTTTGTTTCTAATTAGCATAGTTTCTGAGCTATATGGGAATATCTGGAGCGATGTCCTAAAACAGTATAAAAAAAAACTGGAAAATTTGACCTTTGATGACCTCTGATGACCTCAATTTTAACCTGACCTAAAACAATTCTGAAATACTTTCGATAGAACATGTATCAAGCTATCAAATGCCGTTTTTCGCTTCTCGCTACGTAGCGTAGTTTTCGAGATCTCAGGGGGGAGGCGGAGATCAACCCCCCCCCCCCCCTTCTGCAGTTCGTCTTCGGCGCAAAGCCCCTGCAGTGCGCGGGTTAAGGTGCCTCC
The DNA here is from genome assembly GCA_036785665.1 of Chirona hameri. Taxonomy (NCBI): domain Eukaryota; kingdom Metazoa; phylum Arthropoda; class Thecostraca; order Balanomorpha; family Balanidae; genus Chirona; species Chirona hameri. Next base: position 9,285 of record JAXIVJ010018287.1, on the reverse strand, counting down.
TCGAACATCTACTGGTTGTTATTTCAAGGAGCGACTAGCTCATTCCAATTGTCTATTTAAGGAACTGCTCAGTATTTATGTATATTTGCAAGGAGCCTCCCTTTGTTTTTATGGGGCCTACTTAAGTCCGGGCGCAATATTTCCCCGCCCCTGCCCCTCCCCGCTGTGGCGCCGCCCCCTGATATTATGCCACGAAATATCTTGCGTAGCAGTTACGTTATTGGAATATTTTTCGGTAGTACGCTACGAAATACTTCAATTACGCTACGGAACGATTTCTTGAGCTAAGTGTTACCAAAAAACATACCGTAGCGTAACGTAGGCCATCACTGGTCTTTACTGACCACTATCCACCCAAAATATTTCGCTTCTAGCTGATAGATAACTTATGATGAAGACAAACGTGAACAATTCCTGACGCTATGACGCGGACTCGCCGGGACTCGCCAGGCGACGGCTGCGGCGGGGATTAGTTTGCCGTCCGCCGTCAGAGGCGCTAGCTGACGGCCAGTGACCTTGGCCGGCGAGCGTGTGAGTTTCCCACGGCCGACAGCGGGCGCATTTCATAACATATAAATCGGACCGGGGAATGAGCGGCGAATGAATTGGCTGGCTATATATATATATATACATATTAGCTGGTTATATAAATAAATGTGTCCTATACTATCCACCTGAAATATTCCGCCACCAGCTAATAGTTAAGTTATGAGGAATACAAACGTAAAATATTGATTAACACTTTAACTATGGACGCTCAGCAGTAGGCGTCGGTGGTGTAGTGGGTAGCGTCGCTAAATACTAAGTGAGTGAAGCGGGTTCGATTCCGGCAGGCGCTCGGGCTTTTTCTAAAACGGGATATCAAATATTAAAATATAAATTAGCTGGTTATTAAAATAAATGTGTATAATTAAAATAAATACCTAAATCGGACCGGTTAATGGGCATTGAACGTATTGGCTGGCTATGTAAATTAGCTGGCTATATAAATAAATGGCTATATAAATAAATGGCTATATAAATAAATTGTTTTATTCAAATAAATACCTAAATCGGACCGGCTAATGGGCATCGAACGTATTGGCTGGCTATATAAATAAATAGCTATATAAATAAATGGCCATATAAATTTCAGGCCTTCTAGTCTATCTTATGAATTATAGCATGTGCGTCCGTCCGTGCGTACGTGTAAATCAAATAACGTAACGGTCATACACAAATGGGATAATAACTCAACAACGGCTGCAGCTGGTGCGTGAAATTTGGCACGCAGGTCCGGTGGCAGAGGCGCACCATCGTATTAAAATTTCAACAAGATCCGACATACGTGTCGGCCGCTGTGTCGGCGGCAAATATGTCATTGGTATAGCATAGGAAACGGGCAAATTAAGAAATCGACGAAAACGGCTAAACGCGCGTCGATCCCGGGCCGATAACTCGGGAACCGAGGGTCGCAGCCACGACAGAGAGTACATTGGCCTAGCGTGTCACATGTCGTTCAGAGCAAAGCTTAGTTCAAATAGAAAGTTATGACAACTTACATACAAAATCGGAATTTTCAGTATTTAAATCGGTGCTCGGAAACTGATGGACATAGAACGCTGAGACTTCACCACTTTACAGGCGAAGGTACCCTCTTTAAATTATAGCTGTAACACAAAGCTGTTTGAGTATTATTTAGGCAGGTTGCCAGGCGTTGAAATTGAAATGCAATATTTGTTGACCATGCTATTCTTCCCAACAACATAAAGGATAACACGAAGACGAGTTTTAACAAAACAAAAT